>KK121744.1:52308-65441 GCA_000611955.2 Stegodyphus mimosarum | reverse complement strand
ATTATGCCAGTGATTGCAATGTTTCTGACGAAGACTGTTTTTATAACCGGGCTACTGCACAAGGATTCTCTCGGACACCTTTTATATATGCTGCACTGCAATGTGCTGCCGCCTGCCTTGGTTGGTGATTGGTTAATCTGCCTTGGTGATTGGTTATTTCACGTTGACAATGATAAAAATAAATTAATAGAGAGTTTATATTGTATTACATATATATATTTAATCTTTCCATTTTATTAAAAGATCATGGATTTCACTGCAATTGTACAGCCATCAGATGAGGGCAAGCACAAGAATTTAAAATCAATTGCTTGCAAATTATACATGCAAAGTATGCATGTATAAAGATAATCTTGAGTTAAAACACAGTTCAGTCATGTATTAAAGTGATGTTCTGCAAAAATATTGGGCCATTAAATTATGCCTGAAATTTTGCTAGAAATTTTTATTATAATTGCATTTTTGTAATATTTATTTATAATTTTGCTTATTTCTTTTATCAAAACTAAACATTGTTTCCATAAATATTGATAATGAATTTTTAATCTAGGTTAGATTACAGTTTAATTATGTGAATGATTCGCCTTCCAACATCAGCCTTCGTTCTGAAAGTAAAGCTTCTATGCACGGTCAGAGTACTAGTGACAATGCAAGTAGTCATGGTGAGACAAGCAGTGACAATGAAATGCTCGATAGTGAGACAGACTCTGATGATGATGACTGGGAAGGTTGTGAAGCAACACATGTTTGATATAAAAAGTGTAAAAAAACTATTAAGATATTCAATGATTCTTGAGTTGCCATGACTTTTAAGGCTGGATTTAAAGCCCAAGACACAGTAATGCATATCATGTTTAACCAGTTCCAGCCCATGAATGGAAATTATTTATAATGATGTACATTGCATGTGCTGTGTCCTTGATAAGGCTTAATTCTGCAAAAATATTAAAAATGGAAGAACAAGTAGACTTTTTAAATCCAAAGATATTGGTATCCATCATCATTAATCAAATACTTGTATATTTTTTGTGTTTATCTTTAAAAATATTCTGTTGTCATCTGTGATTTTTGACTTTGTGCTGTATGAATTCATTATACATTTATAATACAAAATGGAAGATAAAAGTAGAGGATAAGCATCCTGTCCTTTTCAACATAATGTAATAAATTGTTGTCCAATTCCGTCATCAGTGCATGTGTGTATGTTGATTTTATTTTTACAGTGTGTGTGTCAGACTTTGCCTTTTAGGCTGTTCAGTGTGCCAAGATACGTTGAATTTAATAAACTGGTAAAAAAAATCATGTAAAGCATGTATACACATGTGGTGCTATCCTGTGGTAGTTCTTCAAAGCAATATGACAATTACATTTGAAAATGCTTATTTAGTAATAATATTTTTTTTTTTCTTTGAACAAAAGTGTTGTGATAATTTCAAGGTATAATTCGGTTACTTTACAAATGTCTTCAGGAAAATCTTTGTATATTTAGTTTACTGTGCAGTATATACTTTTGATCTGATTTAATACGAGTATGATATGCTCCACAAGTTTTTTTTTTTTTTTTTTTAAATATAATGCTAAATCATCTAAGGTTCTGTTAGCATAATTGATTAATATTTTAACTGTTTTCTATTTTTCATTAAATGCTGACTTTAATACATTTTCTTTAAAGATACGCTTAACTTTGACTGTACCTTCGTCATTTTCTTAATGTTCTTTAAAATAATAGAAGGTTAATTATATATAGTATATTTAAAGCAGTTTAAAAAATATTTGATAAAATGTTTAAAAATAACTGAAACCAACGTTTGAGAAGAATAAAATTTAGCTAATTTTTTTTAACAGAACTATAATGACAATTTTTTTCCAGTTATTCAGATCTGACTAATAACCACATAAATTTAAGTTAAATAGATTCTTTTATCTTTATGAATTATTTACTAAAGTATGTATCCATAATAATTTATATCTAAAATAATATGATATATATGAAGCATTTTCCTATGTCTGAATTGTGTATATACTAATATTCAGCATTATGTATTCCCAAATTTAAGAAGTAAGCTTGTTTCAGTAGTTTACTGATAAATTAATTTTTAAGTATGTTGTGTATTATTATGCAAATTGTTATGATCTAAATTTTTAATTATTGTCTGAAACTTATACGGAGCTGAATATCTTCAAAATATTTTCTTCTGTTTATAGCAGGTATGTTTCTTTTTTAGGTGTTTTTTTTTTAACTCTACGTCATTTTTTCTCTTAATTTCTTCAAATCATAATAATAAATATTTTATACTATAAATTTGTTTGCGTTAAAATTTTTAGGCGTTCTTATAGATTTTTACTGTTAGCTTTCTAACTAAATATTCTTGTTATGTTTCAGGAATATCAAATTGGCCTCAATAATAATATTTTTAAAGAGTTCGTTAGTTTTTTGTTTGCAAGCTAAAAAAAATGACACTTTAATTTCATCTAGTAGATAAAGTATTTACCAAAATATATAAGGTTATGTCAATACTTTTGTATTAAAAAGTTCACAGAAGAGTCATGTCACTTATGTAAAAATCTTGCAGTACTTGAATTTGGCATCACATGTTTTTAACTTACTCTTTTAGAAAAAAGAAAAAATATGTAAAGTGATATTATTCAAGACACTGTAGTTTGTGCCGTAGTAAAAATGGACATAAAGCATATTTCAACCATTTAGTATTCTGTCATATTTTGAGCAGAGGGTGTTTGATCAAAGAAACTTTGATGTTTGATCAAAGAAACTTTGATGTTTGATCAAAGAAACTTTGATTAAACAAATTTTTACCATATACTAATTTCCTTATTTGCCAGATTTCTTACATTTTCATCAGATTACTTTCATTTATCAAAATGATTCTACATTTTCAGAAAATTCTAGGTATTCAAAATGATTCATCTGCTAAATTATGGTAGATAAGGCATGTTCTCCAGTGCTTCCAAGAATGACTGGATGTGTATGTTTTCCAGTAGATGCAGTTTCAATATTTCAAATAATATTGCACTACAAGTATTTTCTGTGAACATTTTGAAATTTATTGTGCCATTTACAAAATCTGTCATCTGTCAAATAACATGCATCTGTGTCATTTAATGCCTAAAATTGCTGTTTCCTTTATTATTTATATTTACTTAGCCTCTCTATTTGTTTAACCCTCTAAGTGGCATAGTTATTTGGATCTTATGAAATACTGTAGTTAAGCAGCATTTATTTGCCACTAAGATAATCTTTAGATCATTAAAGTAAAATAGAAAAAAAAATATTTTAAATATGAAGATAAACTATATCAAATGACAAAAGCTCATGATTTGATAAAAGTAACCCTTTTTACCATTAAGTGAATGTATTCGTGGTAAAAAAAAGGGGCATTTGATATATTTGTGTCGTGAAGATGAGGGATCTACGTCAGGCTCCTTTTAAAATTCATATTTTTCTCAAAATCAACACCTGATTTTGAAGTTTGTCTAACTTTAAACTGGTGTTGCTTCTTTTGCAAAATCCTTCATTTTGCTGGTTATTCTCTTAGTAGTCAGTCATTATGTTAATGATTGAATATATCACAGTTTTTATTTTTTTACATATATATATTTTTTTTAATTCCATGTATGTATCTCTCTCTTTTTTTATTTTATTTTTTGTTTAAAATAAGATATGAATCTTTTTGAAATTAAAATTGAAATATGAACTTCTTTTGAAATATTTTTCAGCATTTTTTACATTTATCTAGAAAGATATTTAATATTCATTTCATAACATTTTTCTACATACAAAGCAAGATTTTTGCCAAAAAAAAAAGTGTTCTATCGTGAAGTTTTTCAATTTGTTTATTTTTAGATAATTGATGATACCTACAAATGAAACAAATCCTGAATTTTTCATCTTTGGTATAAAAATAGTAAAGAGAAAAAAAATGTTCTATTATTCTAACTATTCACTATCAAACGTTTTTAAATAATGCAAAATTTGAAATCTGCATTTAATAAAAAATATTAATTTAAGTTTACAATTTTAAAACTATATCTAAATTTTTAAAAAGTACATAATTAAAATGCTTGAATTTTGAGTTTCGTTTTCTGAATATAATTCATTAAATAAATGTGTGCGATTCACATTTTTTATGTTTTCCCAAGATCTAAATCAAAACAAGTTAGCACAAAGAAAGATGCTGAACATTTAATTCTCTGTAGAGCGTAATTAATTCGTATTTAATTCTCTGTAGTATAGCAGCATTTAGAGTTACTATAAGGTGATGTTATTGATATAGTGTCATTAATGTAATAATCGCATTCTTTTTTAAATGTATACTTCTGTTGAATGGAAAAAAAAAAGCTATCTCAAATTAAATATCTGTGCAATTAGCATGTAATTAAAAATGGATTTTGGGTGAAGAAATAAAACACAGCTATTGAAAGGGAGTTATTAAGTATTTTTGTTAACAGATTAAATTAACAAATGCAGAAAAAGGAGTTCAATGAATATGAATGCGAGTTTAATTTTTAAAAGTTTTATGGATGTACTATCATTTGTGGGTTTGGAAGCATCCCAATGTTATCTTTAAAAGTAACAAAATAGTTTACAAATATTGCTAATATATAGTAAAATATTTTGTTAACAAAACTGAACTTTATTACCTATCAGGAAAAAGTAAAATTTATTATTTTTTATCTAAATCTTTGTTTTTCAAACCACTCTTGGTGTTTTGGTGGTCTCTTTCAGGTAAAATATAAATGTTTGTGAATGCAAGTTGTGAACTCCAAGCACTTAAAATCTGTTGGTCCAGAAGTGGTCTGGAAAGCCTAGTGGTAAGGGGGGGACTCTTAGATGATATCTTTAAGGTGATGTCTATCAAAATTGAGATGAAACTTAGGGAAATAGCTTTTGTGAGCTTTCTTAAATCCAATACTTCAATTCTTGAAAACACTCATCTCTCGTACTCAAGGCTTTTATCGTAGTTTTCCACCTATGAGACATTTTGATAAGTAGTGTTTTCATAATTACTGCTGTAATTTGTTTCCATCCATTTACCAGAGTTTTTTTTAAAAAAATGGGAAATGATTCTTTTTTTCTGTTCAAGTTCATTCTTTAGACCTTAATGACATGTTTAATGGCATTTAAATCAATTTTAAAATGGATACTGACTTTTATATTTGGCAGGAAAACATGTGCTGATTAGCTTCCATTCAGTAGAAGCACAGTGAGTAGCATTCTTTTTTATTTTAGTGCCAAAAAATTTATATTTTCTTATTTATTTAAAAAAGGAATATTTTACACTTATACAGTAGGTGCTGCTTAATGAGATCACATTTCTGCATGAGTATTTTGATGAAAAAAATAGCCATCATTTTTGATGAAATTTTGTTTTTAAAAAAGGCCTATTAAAATTTCAGTGAAATTTAAATGAGCTAATATAAATATAACCAGAACAAGCTAAATAGATACTGTCACAGCTTTTTAATTAGGAAAAGTCAAAAAAAAAATTTATGAACAGTTCACTGTCTTTAATTCAAAAGTTTCTCGTATGAACTGCTCATAACATTTCTGGAAATTTGACTGCTCTTCATCCTCTGAGGGCTTCTTAACTGAAAGAGAACATGTCAATGTAAAATAAAAAATTAGCCCCCCTAAAAAAAATGTAGATATATTTTCATGTCACCCCCCCTAGAAGTAAGGAAAAGAAAGGACTAATTTTCGGGATATTTTTTTCCTTCTTTAGAAGAGAGACCTGTGTCTAACTGCCCTCAAAATCAATAGTTATTCAAAATCTATGCTTTTTGCTTACTTCTAAATGGTTCATTTAAATTCTAAACCTGACCAAGGTGTTGCAAGTAAACAAGAAGCTGTTTACTGTTTTTTACTTGGAAGCAACATTAACGGTGATCACATTAAGCAGCATCTAATGTATTGTGCAATCCTCACTCACTCACCATATGCAGTTTTTCCTTTATTTTAAATGATTTTTAAATTGCCATGCATATTTTCCTATCATTATTTTGAAAGCGTTTTTACTGTGGTTAGTGATATTTAAGTATTTTGCATCAAATTCTAATGTGCTCATATCTCAGAAGTCATTCTGAAATTATTACTTTTTTGCTTGTGCTTATTAATATTCAGCTCTAGCTTTCGTAATTATTTGAAGTCTGCTTTGGGGAAAATTATACTTTTTTTCTGATTATTTTCCTTAAAATTCTTTACTGTATTATGCACATCACTTATCATAATTTTTTGATGATGAACAGTGAATGACATAAGAATATTTCATAATGAAATATTAAAATAAAACTTCAAATTTTAAAATTAACTTGGAATACATGACAAAGATCAAGGCAAAACCAAGTACTCAAATTTGTGTGTTTCTTTTGCGTGCATACTTTTTATTGCTTGTTTTCAAAATCTTCCTGCAAGCCATTTCAGACAATTGAATGAATATAAAATTTTCAGTATAGACAAGCGAACGTGATTATTAATAAATTATGTTAACAAGCTGCCTTTTGTGCTATTAAGGTGCAGTTTTAAATGAAATGTGTAAGTGGGGTGTTTTCCAAGCCTATAGATGGTAGTATATACTTTTATGCATGTGTTCATGTGTATATGGTGAGTAGTTTGTAAGCTTAAATACAGATTTGTTAAAAATGTAATTTAAATATATTTTTTACCAACTAAAAGAAATTTCAGTAGGTTATACCTATAATAGTTCTAAACAGTAGGCTGTGATGTGTATAAATAAGTACCTGCCATTTCTTTCATTTAAATTTTTTATCATGTTATACAAAATTTTAGGTTTTTGTAATAACTGTTTTAATAGAATTCTTATTATTTTTTTTTAATTTGTATGGAAAGTATTCAATATTCAACAATATTCCCTCCATCCAAACAGAAGAACCTCAAAACTTATTTCCTACCCTTTTCTGTCCTTGATTATATCAATGAATTTGGTATATCTGTCATTTTTGTTTCTATTAGTATGGTCAGGGAACCTACAAGTTCTAAAAATCTACAATTTAATTTTAGCCAGTTTTTGAAATTCATTATTGGTATTTTAAGTACTGAAATAGCTTCAAAAATAGTATTTATTTAGCATTGAAGAATGTACTGTGTTACTTTTTAACAAAGGTTAGATAATAACAGTAAGCATACTTCTAATTCTTTTTAGGGCAGAAGCAGCAAATTTTTGTTTTCTTCTTGACTTTCATATCAATGAGCAAATTTTAGTTATTTAATGTGTATTTCTTTATTTTAAAATTTACAGAGCTATCATGACAAAATGCGCTATGTAACATGACAGTACTTGATTTGTAAATAAATTTTTGAATGTTATAGGATTCAACTGATCTTTCCTTGAGGGAAGGGGGGGGAATCTTTTATCTGTAATTGAGAGGGTAAAACTGTTAATTAACCTTCTCAGACTTAAAAGTTTCATAAAAGTTATGCTGAAAAATATTTAATCATTACTCATCAAATTACGCAATTTGTTTTCCATTTAATTTTTTAATTGAATTGGAAGGATTTATTTCATAATGAATGTAATTGCTTTTTAATTTTCCTGTATAGAGTTTTGATTTTTAGGAAATAAAATAAATTTTTAATATAGTTTACAAAGGTTAATCATTTCTCATTAACTAAAATGTTAAGTAGTTTGATAAATAGGTTGAGTTTAGTTATTTTAGTTCTCTGCTACAATGATTTTTACTGAAGTAAATAAATGTTAACTGTTATGCACTTCTGTAAATGTTTTCTTTCTGTCATCAGGCATGTGCTGTAAGCTATTTTTTCATGATGTCCTTTAAGATGACTCAGCATATATCGTAAGAACTGAGAAATTCAAATGCATCATCTTTGTAGCTGTGACTTCAGTTATTGGAACAAAACCTCCCCCCCCCCTATTATTATTAAATGTCTCTCAGGACTAGATCTGGTTTCGTATACTGCATAAGCAACATTTCAGTGTTATTTTTGGTGAGATATTTTCTTGCAGTGTTTCCCATGTAAGCCTGTTCTGATAAAAATGCCAAGAAAAATATGTTTCAAAAATTGCTTTTTGAATATGATCTTGTAGGTTTCTTAAAATTGACAATATACTCTGTAACTGTTTATTTTGAGGAATTTGCTGGTATCCAGTACCTTCTTCTTTCTCATTTGATCATCTGTCTTGTGAGAAATCTTTGAAACATCAAAATGTTATAGGACAAAGCAGTGTGTCTTCACCATATGCTTACTCACACATCTTATTATTTGTGTTCCCATTTTCTCCATATGAAAGAATTTTATGGTAATGTACTGCTCATTGCGTGTAATATCCATTTTGGCTGAAAGGAGAATGAAAAATGTTTTATTTTTTGTTGCGATCATTTATATGGGAATAAGGATATCTTACTGTGATGTAACAGATTAATGTGAGAAACATGAGACTATTCAAAAATATAATTCTGCTCTACCTAGTTACAACACAATTCCAGGAGGAAAGAGGAGTCGCCCTTTAGCAACTTTCGTAAATTATAATGCCGTAAAAAGCTATATTGATGAACAGTTACTTTTTGTAGTCACAGAATTAAATAGCAAATGAATTTCCTAAAGAATTTTTAGAAAATTTTATGATTTAATTCATTGCACAAATTTTTATAGATATTTTTATGATTTTAATAATTAATTTTTAAAGAAAAAATGTGCTTGAGTTTTGGTTAGACACTAGAAAATTAATATTTAAATTATGAACTGCAACAGAATTCTAAAATTATTCCAGACTCTGAGTTATTTATGGACTTTTGAGAAATGGTTAGCCTTGCTACTACAAAGCAGAAAAAGAAACACCTATTTTATTTGCAGAATTATCAATTTCTTGTTATGTCTAAATATGTTATACGTCACCTGATAAGGAAAAGATGAAAGTTTTCTTTGTCAATTCTTTTATATATATATGTGTGTGTGTGTTTTCCATAAGCCAGTCTACAATAAAGTGATAACCATGCAGAATCATTTCCCTATGAAGCAGTACATGTAGCATGCATTCTGATAATGAAACAATTATTGAATGCTTTGTTGTAACAGCTAATTACTGAAGCACTTGTAGTGAGTAATGCAGTATATACCATGATGTTTTTGGTAAATCCCTACAGAAATTAGCAGTGGTAGTTATGAGCATGATATATAACAGATGAGAAGTAAAATCTTTTGCCTTTATATTGTCAGGCGATGTATAGCATTTTATTATTATTGCAAGAAGGAACAAATTTGCAAGCAAAAGCGTTTTTGTAAGCAATCTTGATTATGATGTCTGCTGTCAAGCAATATTGTATGGCATTCTGTTTTTAGTAGTATAACTATATATGATTTATTTTTATTATTAGTTATATAAATTCATGGTTTTATTCAATATTAAAAATGAAATCTCAAAAGGAATTCATAATATTTTAAAGTATTGTGCCGTGTAACAATATACACACATATATATAAATGATATTTTGAAAAGCAAGGTCTTTATTCTTCATTTAAAAGTTCATGGAGACATTTTTAAGTCATTAGTTATGTGCATATGTTATTTAGCAGATGAAACAGTACCTTTTGTGGTTAGTCATGTTCTGTGCATTAACAGTTTTTCAGAGCCAACATCTAAAGCAGTTGTGCATTTTTTTTTTTTAAATCATTTTGAAAACTTTGTTTGGAGCATACTAGTGCTTTCCATCCAAAATATACCTGCTTGTATAGATGCCTGTTGTAGAACTTTTGTATGACAAACTAACAAAGTATTTATACCTTTGTCTAAAAAAATATTCAGTGTTTAGTCCTATAAACATTTGTCTGTTATGAGAGTGAATTTTCTGTAAATTTAAATTGGTTTGTCTGTGTTAAATGCATTAAAACAGTTCTTTTATTGCTTTCGTACTAAAAAAAGTTCGATATATATCCTGTAAAAAAAGTGTTGGTAACCATAGTAGTGTGTCACAACTGTGTATTTTTTACAGAAAAATCTTGTAATATAGGTATTTATAACGCACAAATGAAAACAAAAAATTTATTGTTTTGTGTAATGTATATTGGAAAGTGTTAATTCTTATCTTAAATTCATTGGTTAAGTTTTGTTTTAGTTTAATCAGTATTTTGGTTTTTGTTTTTGATTTTTGAAATATTGCTAAAGAGAATTTTATAATAAGTAAAAAATGGAACAAAAGATTTTGTATTATTCAGCAGTGAAATGTATGTTAAGCAATTCTTTTGCACTTTTGTCTTTCATTGATTCTTTCATAAAAATCCATAAAAGTTTATTGTTACAGATTTCAGTAATTGTGAATAAAAATCCAGATATTTTTGTTTGGGTCAATATTTAATTTTTTCTCTTCTTTTTCTTATATGTGTGTGTGCATTTATAGTCGACCTCCATTGTTAAGTCACCGGTTAAACAAAACGATCATTCGGAGGGCCAGTTTAAGGGCCCAGCAATTCGGGGAGAAGCCCCGTCATGCGTAAATATTATTAAAAATGAGCTAAATTTCTCATTGAAACAATGCTTTATAATTAATACACTAAAACAAGAAAAGCAGTTTATCATATAGTTTAATAGGTTTGGTTTATTTAACTACGGCAAAGAACTCGAGGGCTATCTGCCTAAGGGAAGAATGCCATTGTGGGGGATTTTCTATGGAAAACTGGCTTGTATACACGTTACACATGAGAAAAACCACAAAAGTGTGTATGCAGCCCACCCATTTGCCGGTATTCAAACCCCTGTCTGAACTATCGCTGTGCAGCAATTTTTAGTGCTCGCCTGCTGGTGGGCCATAGTTTAATGAAATAAATAGATAAAATAATTCTATTTATAGAATTCCATCTATAATTTTATATTGCAAATAATAACAGTGTGGGGTGCCTACAATAAATTAAAGAAGATGATAGCTTACATTTCACAATGTAATATTAATTAGATTCTGTTATTTAGGCGTCCTATACCTTTTATTATTCACGATGTAAAATTGTGAATACTGTATATATAATTATTTTATTTATTATTTCCATTAAATTAAATGATAACTTATTATTCTCCTTTTAGTTCATTATTACAACCATTTTAAATAAAAGCTTTTTGTATAAAATCATTTTCTCATTTCTCAATTACACATTATCAATGATGAAATTTTCAGCTTTTATGAAGAATCTGAAACACATATTTAAAAAAAAAAAAAGTAATTTTTAATGTCTTTAGACATTATAAAAATTAACTTTTTTTTTTTTAATATATGTTTCAGATTTTTCTCTGATAAAAATTTTTCCAGTCGGTTTCAGTTTACCTTTTTCACTTTCGAAAGGAATTGCCTATCTGTATGAACAGTTGGTCTTTCCGTTCAGATCAGCGTGTGCTCTTGAAGATGCAACATCTCTCTCTTGGAAACAATGCTACTGATCATTGAATATAATGGATGGTCTTTTGGAAATATTTTGGATCTTAAAAAAATATTTTGTATCATAACAGCTGTCTTGGAAATCTTAAAACTATTTTGGATCTTAAAAAATATTTTATAACAGATTCAAATTCCTTGTCGAACCAACCTGTTCTCGTCAAACCCAAAAAATGGATCTGAATTTTTCTGAATGGGGTTCCATTGTTCAAGTACTTTTGGGACCGACAGTACAAGTAGTAGGATATGTTTTCACTGAATCAGTTTCTTTGCCAATCTGAGTTTTAAGTGGCGAAGAAAGTTTAATAAATTTTTTTTTTGTTTGATTGTTTGTTTATTTTAATTTTGTTGATTAGCATGTGTTTGCTTTAGTTTCTGGAAATATGAACATAATTAAGTTTATTAATTAGTCAGTTTAATAAGAGGCGAGCACTCTATTATAACAAAATATAATTTCTTATTACATTAATTAAAATAATTTTATTAAAGAAAGTACTACGTACTACATCATGCAAAAATTTTATAAAGCTTTCAGTCTTGCTATATGAAAAGCTCACTCTCTGAAATCAAAATATGCAATTAAGGGATTTCTAATTATCATTCAATAAAATCAATTAAATACATTAAATGATGCTTTTCTAACATATTCTTATTCCTGTTTAACCCAACTGCGCGAATTAAAGTCCTCCCCCCGTGTCTGCCCAGAGCCCAACTGCGGGAATAAAGTTTTTTTTTTCCGAAGAAGAAGATCCCTCTCTTTCAATAAACTGAGGGTTAACTATCTAGTTTTACTTTTCAAAGCCAAAAACAGCCAACAGGAAACGAAAAATGGAGAAATAGGATCACAAGAACAAGTAAAGAATATTTAATAAGAATTAATTATTCTTATGTATTTGAATATATATATCTAAGAAGAATTCATTATTCTTATATATAATCAAAAAGTTATTGTGTATACATAATCAGTTTTTTGTACGTCATTAATCTAACCGTTTTACGTAGGTCAAAACTGATGGAAATTTTTGGATTCCTGTGGATTAACAAGATTTTAAATTAATAAAACAAGATTTTAAATTAATAAAACAAGATTTTAAATTAATAAAACAAGATTTGGCTCATTAGTCTGTAAGATCTCGTTGGCCCAAGTTGTCAGACACTGGGATAGTGAGTGCTGCTATGCGTGAAGTCACACAAAAACGTGCGAAGGGGTTGAAACTCTTTTATTGTACCTTTAAAATTACAACTGCGTCTACTCGACGCTCACAAACTGCGCCAACCCGGCGGTTTAACTAAAAGTAAGGTAAAACTGAAAATAAGAAACTAGATGACAAATATCAAACACTATCGACGAGGCTCTGAGATCTTAACTAACCGCGTTTTTAATTACCGCTGAGATTTCAGCAAGATTTCTGGTTAAACGGTTGAAAATTAGCACTTCTGCAAAGCTAGGCACACAGGCCAATACTCGCTGATCTAAATTCTACCAAGCAATATCGTCAGCGTAGCTTCAAAGCAAGACTCTCACACTGTGGTTTCCTCTATTTAATTCAACTAGCTTCTGCTAAATTTGAATATTTTGAGAAATGCTTGGACTTTGATTATGCATCGTCACTGCTACGAAATTGCTATCCCTTCGTTGCGGGATATGCCTGAACTAGATAAGCCTTTTTGGAAGTTTAACAGCACAAATGTGCAGAAGTTTATCCTTTCAGATCAGATAA
>KK121744.1:32224-47903 GCA_000611955.2 Stegodyphus mimosarum | reverse complement strand
TTTTTATTGACAGTATAATGGATCAGTACAAGTATATTGGCATATTAAATCAAAATTTGAAATCTTCAGCACGAAAATTGAACCTTCATAACGATTTTAAATTCTACCAGGACAATGATCCCAAGCACACTGCTTTGAACGTTAGACTCTGGCTGCTGTATAACTGTCCTGAAATAATAAAAACACCAGCACAATCTCCAGACTTAAATCCCATAGAGAATATTTGGCAAGAATTGGAATCAAGAATTCGCAAACACACCATTTCTTCAAAACAACAATTAAAATCGGTGCTTCAAGAAGAATGGGGTAAAATCACAAAAAAAAATTAGTCGAATCCATCCCAAGAAGATTAAATCATGTTTTAAAAGTAAAAGGAAATTCAACAAAATATTAAAACCTTTTAAAAAGTAAAATTTTTGGATAAATATTTGATGGAAAAGTAAGTGTCCCATCACTTATGAGCCATTTTTTGCTCCGTTCTAAACAATTGTATTTTTATTAAATTAATATTTTAATATTTTGAGAGAATGTATGTTATGTAATGATTGTTACTAAATTTAAGTATGAAACACACCCGCAAAAAATTTTTACATGTTTTTTAATTTATTTTATTACAGTTTTCTTTTGTAAAGCACAAGTGTCCCATCACTTTTGTGAGACACTGTATATATCCACTCTGTTACTCGGCTCAGTGATCTCAGTTTCTTTATTCTTATATGTTTGTAAATTGTGCATTTTTTGCTTTAAAAATGATTGAATTGTGTTATTCTTATCTTTCGGTTAAGGTTTTTATGGCCTTAGTTAACCTGCATGCAAGAATTGTGGAATTATCAACAATTTAAAAGTTTTTGAAGTGTGGCTAAGCCTAATTTTTGGTTATGATAGCGGGCATATTTGTTTACGTTTGAAACTTAGCAGAATAGTGGATTTGTTGCCAATCTAGAGAAGCTAAGCTTCGCAACAACAAAGTAACGTCTTCTTTTATTATTCCGAATTAAATTATGCTTGATTTATTCTGGAATTATCATTTAAGTTATTAGCTAGTTTTTCTTAAAGTATTGTAATCGTGAAAAATTTCGGGTATTATATTTCAACCAAAATATCCATTTTGACTGCCCTCAAATCCATTTCAATGATTTTTTTGCATGACATCTGTATATAAAGGCAGAATAAAGAGCTGTTTTTCCAAAACGGATTATAAAATGAATTTAAAATGGATTCAGAAGAGAATTTTCCCCTGACCTCTATACGTATGTATGTATGTATCTGGCATAACTCAAGACGAACGGCAGTAGAACGTAGAAATTTTGTTTCTACTGACTGCTACAGTTTGTAGTTGTGCAACATCCTTTTTCGTTGCCATCGGCCGCACTAAACGGATATTTAGAAAGAGAGATATAGATATACATATAAGCACATACTTAGACATACATATGTATATACACTGCTCAAAACAATTAAAGGATATTGTAAGTTTTATATAAAATAAAGATATAAGGGAATTTTTTTTTGCCGAAAATGGAAGAAGAGAATCACAAATGCAAATTTTTCTGATTTTCAAACTGTGGAGTATGCTAATTTTGAGTTCGACGTCAAAAACGCCGCTTCAGTGGCAGCGAATGAAATTTGACTTTCAATTGAATGAAAGACAATGAAGATAAGGATGATCGGCATTCAGTGACTGCTTTGTTTCGATGAGTACGATGTCTCAGCGAAGTCATTTAACCGATTCAGAAGCTTGGAGAGTTGTTGGTAGGTTAGAAGGGGGCCAAACTCAAGCCGAAGTAGCGCAAGCCATTGGAGTGTCACAAAGTGTGATTTCCAGGATCTGGAACAGTTTTTTGGAAACTGGAAGTGCAGGCCGAAGACCAGGGCAAGGTCGTACACGGGCAACAACGCCCAATCAAGATCGTTATTTAGTGTTAACGGCTCGAAGACACCGAAATACAAATAATACTCTTCTCCAACAACACCTTCGCTCGGCTACTGGCACCACGGTTTCAACTCAGACTGTCCGAAACCGGCTCCATGGTGTAGGTCTGTATGCTCGCCGACCGATGATATGTGTTAGACTAACATCAAGGCATCGTTGCGACCGAGGGAGTGGGCAACAGAGCATGTGAACTGGAGGATAAATGAATGGAGCAATGTTCTTTTTTCTGACGAGTCCCGTTTTTCTGTTCATCCTGATAATAGGCGTATTTTCATCTGGAGGGACCGTGGCAGTAGGAATAATCCTGCGTTCGTGCACAAAAGTGTCAGATTTGGCGGTGGGGAATGTTGGTGTATGGTGGCATCTCCATTGACGGGCGCACAGACCTCTACATCATTCGAGATGGACCTCTGACTGGTCGCCGATATAGGGATGAGATCCTCAGACCTATTGTAGTCCCTTACGCTGCAGCAATCGGAGATGACTTCATTTTAATGGACGATAACTGCAGGCCACATCGTGCTAACCTGGTGGAGGATTTCCTTTTCGAGGAAGGAATCGTACGAATGGAATGTCCAGCGTGTTCTCCAGACATGAATCCAATAGAGCACGTTTGGGACGCTCTAGGAAGACGAGTTGGTGGCCGCCAATCATCCCCACAAACTCTCCAAGAACAGGAAACAGCTTTTCTGGAAGAGTGGGACAGAATACCCCAACTCGTGATTAATAGCCTCATTGACTCCATGCCTCAAAGGTGTTCAACGTCGCTGGCCGTCCGTGGAAACCATACCTCCTACTGAAAATGATTTCCTTTGAAGAAAACACCTTTTCTTATTCTTTTTTCTCATATGCACAAATTGTGTTTTTTTCCTTTTGTACACAAATGAGCAATAAAATGCATTTTTTTCTGCCAAACATGCATAATTTATTCTCATATAACCTACTACGTCTGTCGACCATGTATCAATCAGCTAAAAAGTTTCCCAGCCACAAGATCCACCTAAAACCGCAATATCCTTTAATTGTTTTGGGCAGTATATATCGACTTGGAGTAAAAAATTGTCAAATTCCTTGCTTATGTATAATCTACGGAATTTAACGATATCACGTATTGTTGATAGCTATTCCCATAGATGGCAGCACTATCCAAAAATGGTTTCGCGATTTCACAAAAATATCTAGTTTGCTTGATACTTAAATGTTTGTTTCCAAACTTCGTTTGCTTTGTTACGGTCAATATCTCTGTATCTTATTGTCATTCATCCAGTGACAGTTTGATAGCTTATGCAGCCAAAGCGGGGAAACCGAAAAACAAAGTATTTAGGAGCGACGAAAAACTTAAACAGTAACTAAAGTAAAGTAAATTAAAAACTTATTCGGGCTGGGCGTTTATCTGAAAAGCCATCTAGAAAAATGCTGGTTCATTTTGTGCAGATGAAAGTGTTTCGTTCTATGAAAGATTTTGATTAGTAAGTATATAAAAATCACTATACGATGCAGATTGAAACTATTTCTGACAACTAACAATCGGCAGATACCAAGGCTGGAAACAAAAAAAAGCTAACCAGTTCGAAACCGATAGAATGCATGCGCTGGAATTTGTATCATGGTTTAACTCACAAACCTATTGAAGATGCGAAAAATATAAAATCAATATCCGACGTAGAAAGGGATGTACAAAGTCTCATACAAAGCCTTAGCAATTCACGTGTTGTAGTTATAAAATAACCAAGATCTCTTGACTTACACGATCAGCCACTTGCCAAAAGGCAACAGCTAAAAATGCAGTTAAGAAATTCACCAAAAGAAAAAAAAGAACTTAAGACCTCAACCTTAAATCGGATATTAATGTCCTTATTTGAGTTATTAATGAACGCGTAAACGTACGCAAAAAGAAGAAATGTAGTGAGAAAGCGTTAATTTAAACATCATCGGCGCCTGTTATTCCTTAAAGTACAAAAGGTTCCAGCAGCTAATAATAAACAAAAGCAATTACGTGTGTGAAGCCCCCCTTCAACCAAGGGAAAATAGCTGTTTTATTGAATGTTTGGAAAAGTAATTAAAATTTAATGTGATTAATAAAAAACGTAAAAGAGATATTAGTTATCTGCATAAGAGAAGGAATGCTTTCGTGGGGAACTTTCTGAGGAAAACTAACTCGCATTCTCGTTACACATATGAGAAACCACGAATATCAACAATGCAGTTAGATTGTTCATATGGATTCGAATTCGGGTCAAATTACCAGTACTCATCTGTCTTAACAATTCGATCACTGCTGGACCAACTTCGAACTTAGTTTAGGTCGTTATGGTACAGCTCTCAAGGGCTATCTGCCTAAGACGATGGATGCCATCGTGGAGTATTTTCGAAAAAAAAAAAAACTAGCTCGTAATAGACATCACAAAAGGGGAAAACGCCCAAGCAGTTTTGCCGAAACTCGAACCGAACGACCAGCGACTTTACCGCTCGGCCGCTGGTGGGCTCCCCTTGGGAGAGAAGCCATCTCGTTTGTAAATAATTGGCTGGCATTTCCGAAAATGTTAAACTTTATTAATTTTGGCTGAAGAACCTATAGGCATTATAAAGAATATCAAACTAACTAAGACATCATATATGGATGAAGAGTAAAGCTAGCATGATATAGAATCTAATTAAGATCGTTATAACAATTAATAGCATTTACAGAGTTTTCTTGATGTAGCACCTTTTACTTTCTTAAGGAAAATACGCAAGAGTTGCAATACTTCAGAAACTTGGTATATAATACTTTCATCCGAAGAATTACAGATAGCTCACCCCCTTTATCATATATTATGAAGACTTTTTCTTTCCTTATTTAGAAAAACATAAGAAAAATTTGGGGTTAGAAAGCACTTATCAGTACTATGGAATTAGTTAGGATCAGAGAATTCATGGGAGCAGCAGTTCATAATAAGCAGCGCACAGCGCTTTTCATGCTTAATGAGGTTAAATTTTACATTGCATATAACTGGAAAGCGTAATATACAAGTTGAATAAGCTCAGTAATTGCAGCGATTTTATGCACATCAAATTACTCCTAGATGATAGAAATTTTGCGTCTGCATGGAATACACACTAACAGTATGTAGAGGGAAAAGCATATGAAGTTGTTCAGAAAGATTAAAACCGCCATTGTCTTATCAGGACAGTTAGATGCCAGTTGGAAGCGCACCCAGAAACTTCGCATCATCCATTTATGCCATTCACTTTCTTTGATAAATTTCTTTTGGAAAAGATGTACTGATCATTTTATATTTTCCTCTAAAAGCAATATTTAACAAGAAAGATGAAGACTTCAATCAAATTGAAAGTCGGTGGCCTAAAATTTCGCTAGAGACATTTATTTGTAAACTCTAGAAAAGAATACAGTTTACACACTTATAAAGTATTTTCTCCCATCTCACCGAGTGCATTCGTGGCGTAATTAGAAAGCCCGTCCAGCTTTCGGAGTTCGACTCTCGGCGAGGGCACTACGGATTTTTTACATCTCCTACTTCGAAATAAAATGATTATAGTTGTCTCTATAACAGAAAACGTGCATGTAAAGAAGGAAAGCTTCCACAGACATAATGTAAATTAGTTTGAATGTTGCGCTGCTAAATATTGGAGGAACAAATTGTCGTGACCAAGTCGCCAGGTGTACAGGAAATTGAGGTATACGGTACGAAACCAAATAATTTATAGGATTCGTTTTATGACATGATGTAATTTTCTGCATGATGTACACTGCCGAAAAAAAAGGGGGGCAGTCCTATATCTCACATTCTATTGTTCCGATTGACGAAATTTCATTAGCGTTTTTCATGTCTCGAAAGCGCGACTTAGGATATCTATTAGATTTATATATAACATTGTTCTAATACAGGTATTTTGACACAAAATCGGACTTTTTCTGAAACGAAATGCCAATTTTTTTCAATAATCGATTCTACGACGCAAATTATGCCAGGCTGCCAGGTTTTGTAAAAATAGAACGAGTAGTTTTTTAAAATTTTTTGAAAAAAATTTATTAAATGGGCGAAGGTAAATTTTTGAATTTCTCCGTAAATTTCGCACCAAATTTTACAAAATTTAATATTTAGGTATAGTTTGAGTCGTAGAATCGAAATATAGAAAAACATTGGCATATCATTTCAGAAAAAGTTTGATTTTGTGTCAAAATACCTATGTTAGAACAATGCTATATATAAATGTAATATATATCCTAACTCGCGCTTTCGAGACATGAAAAACGCAATTTGAATTTCGTCAATCGGCCCAGTAGAACGGGAGATACAGATCTGTCTTTTTAGTCCAAAGGAGGTTTGTCCCTAAAGGACTATTGTTTTCGTTTTGCGATTTTGCGTCGAATCATTAAAAGCGTTGTATCACTTTTCAAACTGTTGCCACCAAATATTGCAGTTCTGTATTATACTTAAAGAAATTAAATAATGAAGAATCTGCATAAATGTATGTATATTTCACCAAATGTGATAAAACAACGGTACCTAGAGCCATCCAATTTTGAATAATGTACGTTTCCACTCGAATATAAGCATCTGGAAGCCCAAATTTGGAATTTAAAACTCAAACGATTTAAAAGCGCACAATGGCAACACTCTACGGAAAAAGAAAAAAAAAATTTCTAGCACACGGAACTGTGTATAGGAAATTCTAAAGATATGCTCAATTTAAAATTATTTTGCGATATTGCTGTTGAACTGAATTTTCTGGTTTAAGTGCGAAGAACATGATAATTAATAAATAAAGGTAACACACAAAATGTTAAAAAAAGCCTTTTTTTTGGACGTAATTTAAAATCTGAAACCCTTCAGATTTTTTCTCCCCTCAGTGTACGTAGATTCCTTAAAAGAATTGGCTTTATTAATGTAATTAAAAATTATATTTTGTTTTAATAGAGCGCCCGCAGCTTATTAAACTCACTGGTTGCAGTTTTATATGCAGAATCAATTGGGAGGGGGGAAACGCTGTTTATTAAATGCTCTTCGCCGCTTATAAAACTCAGACTGGCATAAAACTGATTCTTCAGTGAAAAAAATATCCTACTTATCAAAACTTTTCATAGTCCATACATTTAACATATTGTGGACCATGGCTTTATTTTCCAGGTATGTAGAGCTTCAAGAAAATGAGTGCAACAGCAATTTTCCTATTTCTGGTCCTCGTCTCTTTGAGATACAGTTTACAGAATTCTTTGTCATCAGTGGACTTCAGAGGGGCACGCTCTACGGAGAGACGGGGATGCCCGATCTTTACCTTTTGGTTAACAGGCATAGTCCCACGCCCTCCGGTTTGTCTGTTTTTATCAGCTCCACCCCAGCCGAGGGAGCGGACAAGACAGTACCAGTACGGTCCCTGCCGAGCCTGATCCCAACCTGGGTACAATACCCGGGCTCTAGTCCTGTGAAGAATAAGGTACAATAGTACCTGATATTTTACCCCCGTGGTTGAGACTGGCTAAGTACAGATCCTAGCCAGTACTTCCCAGGAATTCTCCTGAGTCAACTACTTCAGAGGGGCAGTGCGGACAACGAACTCTGATTTCTTACCTTATAGAGACATTAGGTATATTTTTTTTAAGCAGGAGAGATGAAAAATGAGCAATGGCCTCGCCAAGACTCGAACCACGGACCTCTCAAATACGCCCCGAGTGTGCTGACCACTACACCACGAAAGCATGCTAAGAAGGCGGGAGAAATACCTTATATACTTCCCCTTTTAAAGGGCGACTGGGGATTAGGGGACCCAATCGCCAAATCCTGGTGGTGCAAAATCATTATCCATCATCTTTTTTAGTTTTCCGAACTATACAGACATTAAGCATTTTTTTAAATAAGGAAATCGAAGAAATGCGCAATGCCGTCGCCGGAACTCGAACCATGGGCCTCTCGAATACGCGCTGACTGTGCTGACCACTACACTACGAAGTCACGCTAAGAAGGAGGGAGAAATACCTTATCATTTTAAAGTTTATGAAAACAATCCTCTAGAGTAAGGGCGGATGGGGCTGATCTAATCGGCACCTTTTTGAAAATCGGCCGTTGTCACCAAGACGCAAGGGTGCACCACATAGACAGGTACAGGTAAAAACTAGGTCGTTATTTCTGTAATACCATAGGTGATTGAGATATCGCCAAAGAACGTGTATGTAAAGAAGGAAAGCTTCCATAGACGTAATGTAAACTAGTTTGACTATTGCGCCACTATATCGTGGAAGGACATTCTCGTCGCCAGATCGCCAGGAAACTAAGGAATACGGTATAATCAAAGAACTTATAGAATTCGTTCTTTGACAAAACTTTTAGCGATAATATAAACTTTGATTTCCGAAGGCTTTTTTTTTGTAAACTAGTTTGACTACTGCGCCGCCATATCGGATGGACAAATTCTCTTTGCCGAATCGCCAGGAGGTTGAGTAATCCTCAACAAAACCAAAGAACTTATATAGGGTTCGTACGGTCCTTAAGAGTCCTTAAAAGTCCTTAGGTTTTTTAGAATCGATTTTTGGTCCTTAAAAGTCCTTAATTTCGCCCAAAATCAGTAGAAGGTCCTTAATTTTAAACATCTAAAATTTCGGTCCATTTTTAGGACTGTTATCTCAAATCACCAGCTGGCAGGTGATTTGAGAAATTATCTCAAAGTGCAAATTAGCATTTTCGAGGAATATTTTTGGCGATTCACTGACAAATATGGTAATTGTTTGAATTTGTTCCTATTTCTAATATAAACGGTGCGATACTCGAGTTTCTAGGCGAGAAATGAAACATAAACATTTCAAATTGTTTCTTTTTTTTAATGAAGAGCTCTTAAACAACTTTTCCTTTTTGGGGATGTGAATTCTTTTATTAAACGGTTCTAAATTTGGCTACTTATCAACATTTTGACGATTTTAAGGTAAATTTCTATACAAAATTTTTAATTCGGAGATCTGTGAATTTTTCAACACTTTTGTTTAGAACATTGTAACATTAATAAATTTCGTTAAAATAATGGTAATACATCGAAATTATATTTAAGAACTAACATTGAAATAAAACATTTTTATTTTTCCCTGTTAAATTATAAAGTGATATTTCTTTTCATTTTGGCAACTTATTTTTACAATATTTTGAATCCGAAAATAAACAAGCTAATAAATGCTAAAAAGCATAATTTATAAAACAAATTAATTTGCAAAGCATAATTTTAGCTGTGTAATTATTTTAAAATGTCTTCTTTTTTATTTTTTCATGGTAAGAATTTTTCCCCATGTAATGGTCTCAGAATATTCAGAACTTTCAGAATGTGCATCCGTTTTCTCTATAAAGTTAATTTATTTTTATTTTTTATTTATTTATTTATTTATTTATTTATTTATTTTGTGTGTGTGTGTGTGTGAATTTTTTTTGAAAAAATACTTCTGACTTTTCGCTGTTGCAGAATTGGTAGTGGTAGTCTTTCTTTCGGATTTTAGACATTGCACCTTGGAAAGTTTAGAAGGATTTGAATGCAAGATTTATAAATCTAAGATTCTAAAAGATTCCAGAAAAATGTGACAAAATGAAAAATGTTTTCATAGTATTAATTTGTAATGGATGTATTTTACAGAATGTCTGTGATGAATTGCTTACTCTTTGGAGAATTTTTGGGAGAACAATGAAAACCTAATATTTGAATGTTTTACTTCTGATCCTAGAAATCTTTTCCTTAACATGATTATTCAACCCCTCCTTTTTGTTCTTTTCCTAAGCAAAAGCATGGAAAATAAAAATAAATGCTTCTAATGTTGGCAAATGGACACGTATCTACTGAAAGGAATTTGCTTTTAAAAAAGAATTGAAAACTAACAACTTAGAAGATTATCATATGTATCTTATATATCTCAATGCATGACACGCAGGGCTGGCATTAGGCATTTTCGTACTTGATGCAGTCTCTATGGTTCCTAAATTCTGCTCCCAGTGCCTATCCTAAATTCTAAAAGTTTTGCTATTTCTATATTTTATTGCTCTGTGCATCACTAAAATTCTAAAAATTCTGCCACGCCGGCTTTGACCATATATTATTTCATATTTACTCTTAGTGTTCATATTATTTAAGGAATAAAATTAGCAGCTTCTTCTATATATTTTAAATACATGTAGTTTTTAGAATAACAGAAATCTGTAAGTAAATCCAAAAATTCTGAAATACAGATGAACCTTATTGAGAAAAGAAACTGAATGCATAAAGAGAAAGAAAATTGTTCTTTAAGTATATGTGCAGTTAATATTACGTAGAAATGCAAATCGTTTAGACAGTATTTAAACTGAGGTTTTTGTATTGTAAGACAGTGAGTATTTTTGGCTTCTGCTTGCACGCTGCATTAATTCCTGCCAGCTGGTGATAATTTGTAATTATTCAACTTTGCGTTATCGCTACCGATATTTGAATCTGGGTCGATTATGAGTTACTGAGCCAGCTTAGATTAAAATTAAATTGTGCTGTCTTTGACTACTAGTCCACAATTTTAATTTTAATTTGACTCTTCCTGTTTAGTTACATCGCCAAAACAAATTTCTCATTGTTAGAAAAGATGCTTAAAGAGAAGGAAATTGATATAAATTGGCCATAATGTCTGGGAAGGTTTAAAATTAAAAAGACGCATAAATATTTTGTTGAGTCTTGTCGCTGCAAAGCATAAACGTGTTGCAGCTTTTAATGTATTATTAACCTGATGTTGTTTAAGAATCAATGTCATAAATTACACGTATTTTAAACTGTAAAATATTATTAGACTGTGATTTTAATCAAATATTTAAAAAAAATATATAAAATTTAACAGTGGCCAGGTAAATCTGTAATATCTACTACCTACCTAACTACTTAATTCAATTATTGGTAACTAATTGCTCACCTTTAAAAGTTATCTCTACATCGAGTCTTTCATTTATCCTTACCATAGTCACAAGGTACAAAGCAAAAATATTAAAATTACTATAAAACATATTCCTTACACCTAGTAAGACTTAAAATAATACAAAACAGCTTATCACTGCACGAAGCTACGACACTAACTGCGTCAGACAGGCAGAGCATAACTCTTAAAAACTCTGCCAACATCAGGCACTCAGGTCTGCTTGGATCGGCAAGGCTCTCTGTAGGCGAGCAACAGCAGTGACAATAGCCAGCCTTCTGTTATAAATTTTACTTCTCATTTTAACCTATGTCATTTCATATAAAATCGGCCTGCTGTTTACAAAATCTCTAGACTGAGCAAATACTTAACGGAATGAGACATAAAAGAAAAAAATCAGCATAAAGCTAACCACTCGTAAAACGTCAATAAAATGTCACTAATTTTCTTGAAAATATGTCCAACTATTATAAATGTTTAATACTTAATTGACAAATTTTACAAAAATGATTTTATTCCTGAATTTATTTTAGAATTATGCTTAATAATAGTGCATCCTACTTACGGATCTATTTTTATTAGGTTGGTATAACGAAAGTGAAATTTAGGCATACAGTTTAATTGAATTTATGCAGTTCCGATTTGCTGATAGGTCCTTAATTTTTTTCTATAATGGTCCTTAAAAGTCCTTAATAGTACTTAATTTTTATGTGCAGAAATGTGTACGAACCCTGTTATAGTATTTGTTCTTTGACAAAACTTTTCCTGATAATTTAAACTCTGATTTTCGTAGATTTTTTTTACTCAAAGTAAATAATCAATTAATTAATCTACTTGCGCGATTACTGATTTGATTAACCTAGATACGGCAGGGAAAAAAGCGGTCTCATAAAAATTTGAACTCTTGGCAAACGCTGTCTTCGACACCAGTTTGAGAGTTATTTCGCGTATGTGCAAAAAGGTACTGCTGTATGGATAACCCTTTAAAGTAGACTTCATGTATGTTTTTTTTCTTCCTCTGCGGTCTGACGGAGCGCTCCAGGCTTTGGCGAAGCTTTCGTTCTTAACCTTAAAAGTTCTGTTTATGTAGTGGTGCCCAAGCTAAAAGTTTACGTCCCCTTCTCCTCAGTCGCCCTTTAAATGGGAGCGTATGTGAGGTTTTTCTCCCTCATTATCACGCGATTGCGTGATATAATAGGAAAACACGTCCGGCTGGGAATCGGAAGGTCCGGAGTTCGAGTTCCAGCGAAGGTATTGCACATTTTCCGTGTGTCCCGCTCTGAAGTAAAATGCCGAATTGTCTCTACACCCTAGATCCTTCTCTGAAAGTGCATTCCTTTACATATAAAAATTCTAAACTTTATTGTTTGAATATCACCGAGACTTGTTAACTTAATTGCTTATTAGAATTTGTTTTTCATTCTTTGTTGTTGTTAATGAATCCTGCGAAACTTGTTTTTCCCTTTATTAACACCATTTTGCTATTTATTCTCCTTAATGATCTCCTTTGGCACGGTCATATAATCAACATATGTAATAAGTTGAATAAACTGAGCACAGTAGATTCCAAGCAAAAATGAGTTAATGAGGATGCTATGAAATTCCAGTTTCAGCGGGAGCTGAAGAAATAGTTCTCGTGTTGAAAATTAATTATTTTTTCTGCATATCCTCCTCTACAAGAAGTAAACTGCATTTTTAGTTAAGCCAGTTGTAAGGTTTTAGTTAAACTAACCAAGTTTATTTTAATTTAAATCTTTTCTATCTCCTCTCTGCTTCAACTTCCTGTCAGAAGAAGCGCGCGTTTTTAGCTTATGCTAATTTTTGAAGTTCAGCCAAGCACTATTTAAGCCAGAGGTAGAAACCTCTCGGTGTGTGAGAGCTTTGCCTCAGATCACGGTCACGCCGCTAAACTTTCGCCTGACCAGCTAGCAGTTTAAATTTATAAGCCATAGTGCTTACTACGTGATTGCATTGTAAAATAAATTAAAGTGCGGTAGTATTTAGTATATCTTGCTACGCACCCTTTTAGATAGAGGCCAACTTCCGCGAATTGCTCTGCGAAGCAAAGTTTAATTTAAGTTCTATTTTAATTTATTTAAATTTATTTGATTGTTAAGTTCGACCAAAGTGTGGTCTGTTACGTTCTGTATCTCTCCCGAATTGGGAGGTTTGTATTTAATAGTGATTGAATAAAAGAGGATTTCAAATCCCTTCACGTGCAGTTATTATCCAGCCCAGCAGTTACATCAGAACATAGCGTACCTTCCGCTCCCTGTTCCAGTTCAGGACTTAGAACGTGAGGATAAGAACCCTTTACAGAATTTACAATGTTTCCAAAACGGATACACAGAACACAAAGTCCTGACACAGTTATCAAACCGTGCTTTTGAAATTACACTCATGCCCATAAATTAAGGATAAGACAAAATCAGGCAAAGGAAGAGTTAGAAGCAAAACAAATTTGACTTATTTGTAAAGCTTATTTATTAAACAAAATGTAAAGAACAAAAAAAGATGCTATATGTTTGATATTATTAAAAAAAATTAGCGATTTTTTTCCCTGGAGCAAATTAAAAAAAAAACCTATTTACAAAAAAACAATATTACATGGTTGGTATGATTGTTAATACATTGTATGTCTCCCAGACCATGCAATACAGTCCGTACAATGCCTAGGCATGCCGAGTATCAAATGATCGATCTGATCTTGGGAGATATTACACCAGTCAAAGAGCAATGCTCTCCGAAGTTCCGGCAGACATGTAGGAGGAGGTTGACGGGCTGCAACTCGTCGGCCAAGCATGTCCCACACGTGCTGTACTGGATTCGAGTCCGGTGAGAATGTTGGCCGGTCCATACGGGGGATATCTTCCGATTGAAGGCATTCGCTTACGTTGTTTGCACGGTGAGGACGGGCGTTGTCATCCATAAACACAAATTGTGCGCCCATGGCGTCCCGATAGATATGGCTTGTCATGGTCCCAATTTGAACATGCAGGTCAGTTCTGGAACCCAGAATAATTTCACCCCAAACGAGCAATCCTGCACCACCGTAACGATGTCGTTCAATGATGTTTTCTTGGTGGTAACGGGTACCTGGAGCTCTCCGTATGAAAGTCCGATGAGAATCAGACTGCAAGCTAAACCTGGACTCGTCGGAAAACATCACACAAGCCCACTGTTGCGGTGTCCACAACGCATGCTTTCTACTCCAGGCTAACCGCACGCGACAGTGAGTTGCAGTAAGTGGAATGCATCTGACAGGTCTACGAGCATATAGATCCATCTGCCCTAAGCGTCTGTACACAGTCTGCCTCGAAATTGTCGTACCAGTGGCTGAAGAGAGCCGACGAGACAGGTCTGGAACTGTGCTCCGCCTGTTTCTTTTGACAGTAACTGCCAAATACCGGTCTTCGTTCGGCGTTGTAACTCTGGGGCGACCTGTGCTGTAACGTCTACTCACATTACCATCGTCTTGGGATCGTTGCCAAAGCCTGGAGATGACACTCTGGGCAATTCCAAGTTCGTCTGATACTTTCAGTTGGGTACGCCCCCATTCCAAACGGCCGATAATTCTACCACGTAAAAATCATCCAAATTCGTCCTTTGTGTCATAACTATTCGGTTATTGCACTGAAATGCTTATAAAGCGCCTGCGAACAATTTTACTTCTTTTCCTGTATTCCTTATTGCCTGTATCACTCTCTTACACTCTCTCGTCATTGTGACGTACCATCGGTGTCGTCTGGTTACTTCCTGAAATTTGCATATGATTCTTGAAGATGTAGAGATTTTACAGGTGATATATTTATTTTAGAGTTCAATTTCCGCGTGACTCCGAATTATCCTTAATTTATGAACATGAGTGTATTACTGTATTTTTTTCTTTTTGTGAATTCCTATCATTTAATATAAACTAAATTATTAATATCATAAAGATCCAATATTTTTTCCTCCCTTTAAGACTGCTTAACTAAAATATCAGATTGTGTTTTGAATCAGGCGGAAAATATACACTTTCTGATTGCAGTCATGCAACGAAAATCTGAAGAACTAAAACCTTTTTACAACTGCTGTTTGTTTGAGTTTTTTTTTTCTATTAGGAAAAAAGTGTCCAAGAATGGAAAACAAACGATCCTTTATTGAGGTGGGACAGAGATGGCTTCAAAGAACAGCTTTTGTTAATTACAATAAGGTTACAGATGTTCATATAAAGTATGAATTGGAGTATTATACCAGCATAGCAATTCGATAAATAATTAAGAATAAAATAAAGAAAGATATAAATTATTCAGAAGCATATTCGTTGCTTTCATATCAGTAAGCCTGAGAAAATACAGTTATTTGAAAGCTAAAGAGTTTATGAAACATTAAATGATAGCACTCTCAGAATCTGTTATTTACGAGATCACGTGAAAGTTGCTAAATTAAATTTATGTCTCATGTGCAAGCGAAAGTTACCAGGTAGCGAATTATAAATTAAATGCCTAGAAGAGTAAAGTGACGAGATGTAATGATTCAAAATTTAGAAGGACTTCATTAGAATAGTTGTTAATACCTGTAAATAAATAATGAAAGATTTTTCTAATTTTATCCGACAAATTGCATCTTAAAATCTGAAGGATGTCAAAGCGTCAGAAAGTAGCTTCCGGTAAATGCGCGAATCATTCAGAAAATCCAAGCAATTTTGTTTGTGTATGCGTGATGATCTTGTAATGAAAATTAATAAGATTGAAACTCTCAAAAACTGTTCCGTAGGCAGCAATGCACAAAAAAAATATAAATATGCAGAGAAACCACCGAAATCTATGCTTTTCAAAACAATAACCAAAAAAAAAAAAAAAAAA
>KK121744.1:7691-32145 GCA_000611955.2 Stegodyphus mimosarum | reverse complement strand
TCAGGTTTTATATCACGCCCAAAGCTGCGTTTTTCAACGTTTTGTGTGTTACCTTTATTTATTAAATATCATGTTATTTGCACTTAAACCATAAAATTCAGTTCAACAGCAATATCGCAAAATAATTTTAAACTGAGCATATCTTTAGAATTTCCGAAGCACAGTCTCGCGCTGTAAGATAAAAATGTTTTTCTGTACAACGTTGCCAAGGCTCTCTTTGAAATCCTTGAGTTTATTAATAATTTGTTAAAGTGTTACAAAATATGAAATCGATAGTAAAACAAATTCCAAATCAGGGCTTCCAGATGTCCATATTCGGTGGAAGATTACGTCATTCAAAATTGGATGGTTCTAGGTACATTTTTTTTTTAAATAATAATGCGAGAAAAGTACATGCATTTATGCAGGTTCGTCATTTTTTAATTTCTTTAAATATAACACATGTCGAAAATATTCTGTGGCAACAATTTGAAAAGTGATTCGCCGTTTGTAGTGAATCGACGCAAAATGCCAAAACGAAATTAATAGCCCTTATTGGGCTAATTAAAATAAATCAATCTGATACAAACAAAATACGCAGAATGTAAGTGAAATGTGTCAGAATGGAAAACTGTGCTTGACAGAAATAAAGTTTAATTTCATTTTTAACACATATTTTATTTGTATTCTAGACACTTCAAGTATATTTTATTGGTTTATTTTACTAATTTCTTTGTGGTATATTTGGGAAATTTCTGCGCATAACGTAATTATAGAAATATATATATGTATGCGTGTGTGTGTATGTATGTATGTGTGCGGGTGTATGTATACATTCATAAGTATACATCATTTTCATTTTCCCCGTTACTTTTCTCCGTCTGCCTAAAACTTACTTATGTAACTGAATACACATTTACTTTTCTCCCTATTCTGATCAATTTTTATTTTGCTGTCATTCTGAAGATGCGTAGAAATGGACTCATCAAATCACTAACTATTAATACCTCTTCTGACACTTCAAAAGGCATTATTATCCTGGAAATTGCTGTGTCGAAAGATAGTTCAGAATAAGGGATGTCAAATAGAACATTTAAAACACAAGAATTTTATGTAATTTAGTTTTGTGAATACAATATATACATCGTCTAAAAAATGTGCGAACAGCCTCTGTATATATATGTAAATATGCCTCACCACTAAATTACACCTCACTAGAAGCCGTGCTGCTTTAAATATCACGCGTGTGTAGCAGCTACGCCTTCGTCTGCACGCGATACTCTAGCCACCCTTGATAATTTATAAGAAAAACCAAAAGTTTTTTTATCTCTTCGTCTGTCGACGATCCGTGACAGCTCGAATACATATGCAGAACGACCAGCTAAGTAAGAAAATGGAGGATCAAAGTCGTGATTCGACCAAAGCATGAACTTGTAGGTTTCTTATAAGAAAAGCACTACCTCAGCTCACCATCTGCTCTCACCTTACTTAACCTTGTTTCCCTCTTACTTCTTCTCTTGGCTTCCTTTTTATTTATTTATTTCGCTTTCTTAATGTCCCCCTCGAAACACGTGCGGCGTTTTCAAAACCGAACAGCTGTTTTCGAATCTCAGTGTACTAGCTAGCAGCTGTTGGTGCACCTGAGCTCCTTCAACAACCTGCACACTGTTGATGTGAGCCCCCTTTTTTTTCTCTTCTTCGGTAGTCATTCGCACACATGATTAGTGTCAGCTTTTGCGCAACAGGGTTCCGCACGTATTGGTTGCAATTCACATGTAATATCTGATATTTCCATACAAAACTGCAACAATTTCACTATGCTGTTAACTTCAGTTTGGAAAAACTTGATACTTTTGCCCTTATTCGCAATAATTTTTTGCATTTAATTTTGTTCAAAAGTATGGAAAATATAGAAAGAAATTAGGCGAACTGAATAACATAAAATAAACAAATAAATAAAATTTTAGCGGGTGTACATAAAATATGATACTTATTAGTCCAAAGGGATTTAGTCCCGAAGGACTATTACTTTCGTTTGGGCGTTTTGCGTTGTTTCACAAGAAACGGCGTATCACTTTTCAATTTAGTCCTTATGTTTCTTTGTTGGTTATTTATTTATTTATTTATTTATTTATTTTGACGTAACTTTCTCTTCAAAAATCGTCTGCGCTGCACGGGAAAATAAAAAGGAATTTTAATTACAATTATAAATAAATAGCCAAATAAATGTGAAATTCGTAACAATATTCTCTAAAACTTTAACGAATTTTTCATTAACAAACTCAAAGATTTTCCTTAAAGATATTCGTACAACATCACGCAACACAATCAGTAGCTATATTTTAAGCTATTAAAACGTTAAATAGAACGCAATCCAAAGCGCAGAGAAAGTTAATCCGATCAACAAAATTACAGTAGCTAAGTAAACAACAACTGAGCTAGACGTTTCTCTTCGGCTTTTTAAAGCTTTTTAATCGGTCGCGAGAAAGTTCTGGTAATTTCTTTTTTCTCTTTTTCTGGAAAGCGAAAGAATAGAATTATATATATATATGTAGAATACGGTTACATGTAACATAGTATTCGATTACATTTATTCAGATTAAATAAAACAGATACTCATTTATTAAATGTTAAACGCGTGTGCTTCTGTTTTCTTGCCTTTTCGGCGTGGCTTAAAATTTATCACGCGCTTCATTGCAAGGGAAAATAAAACAATTTTAATTATAATTCTACTACCATTAGCTATCTAAATATAAAATTCGTAGCAATATTTTAGATCGGTCGATTTTCTAATAACAGTGCGTTAATAACAATTCGAGAAATCGCAGTATCTCCAAGAACTGTGTGTCTGACCACAAGTTTAAAAGTGGCAGTTTGGAAAATTGAGTGATTATATTGTTGCGTTATACGGGTTCGTGGATTTGAGAGTATCCGATGAAAACACGATGCGGAACAATAAAAAGCACAATTTATTTACAAGAATCACTATTTACAGCAGAGTTCCAAAATTACCTTTAAAAGCGTCGAAAATCTACAATAAATACGCTGAAACAATCAGCAACACAGCTTCAGGCTGTAACTGTAAAGGTAGCTTCACGGCAACACTAAACTTATAATAAACACCGTGGAACAATCACCAATACACTGTCAAGCTATACTGTAAAGGTAGCTTCACGGCAAAGCAAAACTCTCGCGTAGCTTAGCACTCACAGTAAGCAGCTATTCTCACAATGCCGGCTCTCAGAAACGCAAGGGTTTATATAGCTTTTCCTTAGGTTCCACAGGTTTCGAGAAATATCTCGACAGGAAGTTATTCTAGAAGCTTCCCTATTGGACCATGGGATATCGCCGATTTGGTCGCCAAATGGGCGATAAAGTCGCCATTCTGGCAACCCTACCATACACTATTTCATGGCAACCCTAGTGCTATGCCGGAAACTTACAAACAGGCGCAACCGCCGAATTTTTCGCAGCAATATGTAGGCATACCTAGTTGAGTACCATAACGAAGCGTAGTCTAATACAGTTGTTCTATTTTCTTAAACTACCAAACTGACCTCAATAACAGTGAAGACTATCAAACGATTTAACGTTATTCTATCCGAAAATATCAAAAACTTTAAGCATAGATTTAAATAAAAGTTGGTTATTAATACATCAACTCGATACAAACCCAAAATGAATAGACTTTCGAAGGAGACAGGAGTTCAAACTAGCTTGAATGTGAAATACAGAATAAAAGTACCCTACTAAACCTTGACTCGGCCCTAAGAGTTCGCGAAGCAAAAGTGTCTAGCTGTAGCTCAAGGCGGAAAGTTAATTCAAACAGCAGTGAAACTAAGCAGAGTAATAGTGAGTTTATACTGCTAAGCATTCTCTGCTTAAACGAAAGAACTTTATTCAATTTAATTTTATTTTATTATATTTTAATTGACATATTTATATTTTAACTGACTTGACGTATTTATATTTTAACTGCCTTGCAATCTAGTAGGCGTTAACGAAAATGGCACTGAAGGCAGAATAATAAGATAACGGGATTAATTAACATAAATTGTCCAACAGCCTGACGCGAAAAATAGAAAGACTGTGAGCAAAAACGTTTTTAACATCAGTAAAGATCTGTCATCTCTGTGTTTCTTTGCTGTTAATATTAATGCCAGCTATGTCAATTAATTTATTTAGGTGAAGGTGTATTCCCAACATTTTTCTTACATCGACACTTTTTTAAGAGTGGTTTTTCTTCATCGACCCCCTTACAATATGATTTATAACATGCAGCAAACAACATTATACTACTGCAAATAATTACCATAAATAATTCAAGATAAAAAAAAAATCTGATGTGTACACCACATGACAAAGAAATATTAAATTATGCGCATTTAAAAGATATAGAAAAATATAAAACATCAAATACAGTTAAAACAATTTTTAAAAAAATATATATTTAAAATTGCAGTTTCTACGTAAAACAAGCAATTCGGCCAGCGGGCAAGAAGGCACATTTTTTGGTGCACAAAACTGAAAGTTTACTTTTAGTCTCCCTCGACAAAACGACACTGAAGATACAGAAAGACTTAATTAACTATTCTGCTAAGTTTCAAATGTAAACAAATATGACTGTTATGGTAAAAAAATTAGCCTTAGCCGCACTTAACCAACTTTTAAATTGTTGATAATTCGTACTATGAATATTGCATGCAGATTAACTAAAGCCATAACAACCTTAACCGGAAGGTAAGAACAACACAATTCATTCATTTTTTAAAGCAAAAAATGTAAAATTTACATTACGCGCCAGACATGCTTTAAGAAAATAAAACCTGGGTTAAGGTCAGATATGACTGGCCAATCCATGCGATGAACATCCTCATTTTATGGGAAATCGATGACCACGAACCCTATGTGATCATGCGTTATCGTCCATTAACAGGAACCCAGGAGCAGCTGCGCCCTTAAAAAGTCGAACATAGGGTTTATTCTGCTTAGCAGTCAGGGAGCATTTTTCAAATATCTACAGATGTGTGCGATCGTCCAACATAATAACTACCTAAACCATTATGCCTCCACCACCGTAATGATCCTTTTCCCTGATAAAGGAGGGATAGTTATGTGTTCCAGGCTTTCTCCAAATACAGATACGTCGAGAATCAGTATCCAGGCTGAGCCTCGAATCATGTGCAAAAAGCATGGTGTTGCACTGAAGTCTGGTTCAAGTTATTGCATGTTGTCTGCACCATGCTAAAAGTGCTTTCTTGCGTGAAGCTGTGAGCTAGATGCAAACAGCCGGTCTTCTGGAACACATCCCTATTTCATGAAGCTTCCAGGAAACAGTAGATAGTGAAACTCATTTTTAGTGACAGCGCACACCTCACGTGAGAGACGTGAAGCTGTAGTAATCCTGTATCGGGCAAAATAATGTGAAAGTGAAAAATAAAGATTTTCATTCGTCTTTGTGGATTTTGGTCGACCTTGTCCAGGGCTTCTCGATATAGATTCAGTCTCCTGTAAGTGCTTCCCCAAATTTTTGACGAAACTCGGCATTACATTGAACCCTCTAGCGACCTGCGCCTGACCTGTCTCCATTATATCGATAATTTCCATCTCATTCCTTCATCCTTACGCTCACAGCTACTCATTTTACCTCGTACTTTATATTGCGGTCTCGGGTGATACCCGCGACTTGTCTCTCTGACGGTCGGATGAGACTTGCCAAAGCAGCTTGCTCCTACTCGGTCGTATCGAACGTCAAACTCCGTCTATCTAAGGTCTCGTATCCCCTTGGCCGAGGAACGTACCACTGAAGAGGTCGCTCGAGGGCGGGAGAGACGATGCTAAAAAAAGAGGGCGATAAAGGGGGGCGCAACCTCAGTGAAATAAATATAAATGAATTTATATATATGATATATAAAAATGGCAAAATGAATCAAAATTTACCCAACTCTTACAAGAAAACGGCAAATGTCGTGAAGGCTATTAGCACATAAATCACCAAAAACCGCTCGTGCACCTATACGCCCTCCATAATCCCATCTCCACGGACACGCGCTTGTACGCTTACGTATTCAACTCTGAATATGTTGCATAAATCTTCGGCGGCATAATTAAATAGTTTTACTTTAAACTTACTTTGGTTTAACATTTTTACTAAAAATAGACATAATTTGCAAATTCTCTTAATTTTGCACATGAATGTACACTGGCGCTCTCCGAGGCTGATGAAGACCGAGAATCAAATGTTAAGCGTCACGGATATCGATATGTTACAAGGGACTTAAAGCTTGAGAGTAAACTGGAGTCAAGTAATGGGTCACTGCTGTGGGGCAATGAAGTAAATTTAGATATGTAAAAATTTAAATTAAATCGAAGCACATTTGTACCTTTGGAACTGCTGATCATCGGTGATAGTCAACTTACAGGGCACTCCAATTGAGCAGAGCAGTAAATTTAGATAAATACTTAAATTAAATTGAAGCACACTGGTGTATATGAAAGGTGTTGGTTCCTGTTGACTTTCAGGTTGAGGGCTACTTGGAATTAACCAATAGATCACCACGGTGGAGTTGTACCGTCAATTTAGATACCTGTTGGAATCAAAATTAAGTCGAAACACATTTATACTCGTATATATCCTGATTGATGATAGCCAGCGTTTCACAGTGCTTAAGGTAATCGGTGACCTTATGGTCATTTGAGGTCTACCCATAGATTTCCAATTTGATAAAATTATAAAATAATAATTAATAAATTAAACATCCTTTAGGGTCATCCCTTAGGTCATTAATGTGGAATAGTGCAATAAATTTTAGTGCAATAAATTTATGTGCATTTAAATTAAAATTAATTTGAAGCACAGTAGAGTCTGTAATGCCGTTGATCCCCAATACTCGAAATGCTTCTGGAGATCACTGGTGATCTACAAGAGAAGATGACTTAAGGCTTAATCTATAGGTCATCGATGTTGGGCAGTAAAATCTGAAAACAGATTGATCCAGTTAAATTTGAAAAGGTATTTAAACTGCAATTAAATCGGAGCATGCCAGATTTAAATTCAAATTAAATTGAAATGGTCATCAAGGTTGCCGGGATCTACAGACAGAAGATTAATTGGAGTAAAGTAAAATTAATTTGAAATATGTTGATATCCATCAGTGCTTCCTAAGATCTACGGTGACTTGGAGTCGGTTATTTGCGACCAATTCAATAGTCACCGACGTATGACAGAGTAGTAAGTTAAAAATGCAAGATTAAAATTAAAGCAAATAGAACCAGTCACTGCTATTAGTCATCAATGTCAGTCAAGGTCACAGCTTGAGTGTCGCCTGGAATATAACCATCGGGTCGTCAGTGTAGGGGGTGCAGGAAATTTTGATAAAATAGAAAAAAATAAACACAGTCAAGGGTGCTGCTCCACAGTGACTAACGGCTTGACAATCACTGGAAGTTAACCTGTTGGTTACCAGTGTGAGGCAGTTAAATAAACATGAAAAAGTTTTAAAAATAAAATTAAACCAAAGCACATAAGACCCATTAAGGCTGTTGGTCACTGGTGACCTACGTGTTAGTCATCGGTGTCTTGTGGTTATTGGCGATCAAGGCATAAAGTCACTAATGAGGAGAAATACAGTAAATTTTGATAAAATAATGAATCGAAATCGAAGAACACTCTTGACCTTATTGAAGAACACCGGCGACTGCCAGACTTGGTCCAGTGACTGTGAAGGCTATTGGTCACTGCTAACTGTGGATTAACTATGGACATCATCAGTGAAAACAGGGCAATGTTTTTGCATCGGCAGGAGCTCCAAAATAATGGATGATAAGTACTAGGTAGCATAATGTAGCATAACGCTCTGAAGGTTTGGAACAACCTGATCTGAAAAAAATTTTTAATCACAAAATAAGTATTATCTTTTCATCTGTCTCTGTCTCTTTCCTGGCTTCTTTCTCCCTTCTTTGCCAGCCAGTACCGAATAATTAAAACACTATTTATGCATCTAGGAATCGATTCATGGCGGAGCAGTGAACTGGGATTTCAGAACCTACCTTCTCAGAATTAGCTACTGCGTCCGAAAAACCATGTCTAAGGAAACTGCTCTTTTCGACTGTGTTTTTCTCCTGCTTTGAGGTGCGCTAATGAATTGAATGCGGCGCTTTGCGGAGTGCTGTGGAAGCGAATGCGGTGTCCGCCGCGGATAAGCCTATCCTATGAGCTGATGCTCGTGTTTAGCACATAGCGAAGATAATCAACAGTAAGCTGAAAATTGTTAATAATTCTATGGATATATGTGAACTCTTGAATAATTATGAAACTGACTGTCTCACAAATTGATACCGCTGACCATGAACGTGTCAACGCGCTTTTTAACCAACTTAAGTTTCCTATTGATCAATTGACTAATGGTGCTGTAAGCTATGAATTTATGTTCGAAAAGTGGATTAATTATTCTCCTGGTGAAACTTCAAGCGAAGAGAAAATATCCTGTTCTGCAATGTTTAAGAATGAATTCGCCAGTACAATGATCATACTGCAGGTAAGTGCGAGATTTTGTTACTAAACAGTGGCAAGAAATCCAGTCGTAATGCTAGTAGTAAGAATGAGAGAAAAATTATGTCTTTCACTTGCATAATTCTGATCTTTTCATTAAACACAGTAAAATTGTAAAAAACTCGAGGTTATCCAACCCAAAGCTAGCTTACATTTCAGAAAAGAACTCTCTGGTTTAAAGGCTGAGAATATTCGTGATGCTAATTCTGCTTCACCTGGCTAATGTTACTACTTCTAATGTTGATAATACTAGTGTTCCTAATTCTAATGTCAATATACCTAATACCGTAAATATTGATAATGTTGTAATTGATGAAGTTAATTGATGGTGTACTGTTGGGGTTAATAATGAGATATCTCAAAAACTAACGTTCAGCAGCAGATTAAGTACCCTAATACAAGTATACCACTTATTAGGGTGAAATCCAAGGATATTATTTTCTTTTCCGCATTTTAAAAATTCATCACTGATGAATTATTTGATTGTAAATTCGCCTGAGTGGCGAATTTCTCAAAATTGTGCCAACTGATTAAAATAGCCATAGAAAGTTTAACCAATGTTTTTTTTTTTTTTTCGGATAAGCTATTGAGCACGATGTTGTAAATCCCAGAAACAGGAAATCTGTGAAAGTTCTAATTGGGGGTTTACCCTCGACTAAATTTCTAATTAGGAGTGTACCCTGACCCAAAAATTATCTCCAGGGCTATTACTAAGAAAGGACTGATTGCAAATGATTGTGCAACTCGCCAAATTTAAAACTAAATACCCCATGCTATTTTTACAGTCTTAGTTACTCCCCGATGATAATTTTAAACGAATTTGTGATATTAATTATCTCATGTTTTTCTGCATCAAAATTTGTAAATATCTCGCCAAACATCAAATATCCCAGTGTCACTATTGCCAGAAATGGCGTCATTCGTCTGATGATTGTCGTGTGGTTCTCCGGCGCGTTAAGTGTACCGGGTTCCACAGAACTGACAATTATGATCACCAGGAGCGGCTTGAGACCCCCAAATGGGTCAACTTCTAAGTGCCTACGTGGTCTCATACAGAGAAGGCCATCAATTTCCTTCTGTAAGGAAAGCAAAGGTTTCTTCTGCTGTAAAACTTGGCTGAAGTTTTGTTCAAGCACTACAATAGTATAAAGTTGCTAAGAAGACACCTACTAGAATGGGACATGTTCCCAATGCAGTTAGTTCTAATGAAATACCTAACGAAAGCATTTCTCAAAATTATGGGAAAACATTCTACTGTAAATGATTTTTCCGAATTAATCAAGGTTATGTCTGAATTTCGAAAGTCATTCGGCCCAAGTATTGATCGAGTTATTTACATATATAAGACTAAATTGCTTGAGGTCAAGAATTGTACCCTCTTTCTCTATATGTTACATATTCTACACCTTATACTAGAGGAGGTAGAAGGGCTATCGGGACAAAATTAACTTTGCTTGTGTCATATTATATTTTCCCACTTTATTGCTTATTTTTGTCTTTGGCTAGACTCGAGTGTCTTTTGTATTATTTTTTAGTATAACTCGTAATTTATTTTATTTGATAGACTTTCTGCTACTTATGAATATATGGCGCGGTAATAGTGTCTTGATGATTGGCTTTTGTCTTTGACTGCACTGCACCTAACTTCATCTGCCCGTGTTTGCATCTTATGCCCCACATGGCTGGTACCAGTCAGGTTACGCTGATTTTATCTGTCTCTGTTGGCTCTTACATTGTGATACGTAGGTCACTCTGAAATTTTTGAGAGTTTGACACACAGTTCTACAGCCTAGGAGTGACAAGGGAAGCTTTGGAAATACAATTGCAGCGATGTGCCCGTGTTTAATAGACTTTTGATGTTCTCATCCGTAATATTAATTAAAAGTGGAAGATAAGAGATTTTGCGACTATCCCAACTGATGCAATCTGTTGCTTCGAAGTTTAGTTTCGGATGCAGAATTCAAAATGTACAAGGAGAATGACTGGAAGCATTTACTCGATCGGTCCACTGAAGGATTTGGCCATGTGGGCTAACACCTATTTAGATGATGAAACATTCGACGGAACTCCAGTTCGTTGAAGTGTAGGAGACATACGAGTATAGTCCACCGCGGTGGTCCAATGTGCAATTCAAACTGGTGGATTAGCACCATCTTTTAAGTTATTAATTACAGTTCCATCGCTCTTTAACACATAATTCAGATTCTTGAAGAGGAATCTCACGGGTAGCTGAATGGGAAATTAAGGTAGAAGTTATAGCCTTAGTCCTATAGAGGGAGAAAAACGTCTAATATGTTCTGATCCTGGTTTTTATGACGGGTTAATAGTCCTCTTTTTCCGTTCTTCAAAAACGCTTTGAATTATTTTTTCCAGTTACTCTTGTGTCGTCTTTTCTTCCATCAAAGTATGTACCAGGTAGTGTTTCCTCAATAGAAAGACTCTGCAATTAATTTTTTTTCCTCTTCTTATTTTGTTTCTGTCAACGACGTGAGAATTGTCTGAATCAATTATCACATGTATGGCTATATAATATTTACAACATATACAATATTTACAATTAAAGGTATACTTACAAAATATTTGATAATTATAATCACCGTTTAAAGTTTAACGTGTTCCTGATGCCCCAAACTTTATATTAGGACCTATATAACATTCCGATAGTAGTTAGATTAGTAACTATAAAAAATTGACAAGAAACGTCAAAATTTCACTATTTTTCAAGATTGTGAATGCATGCGCGGACGGAAGACATAGTTTTACTTGAAAACATTTTTTTAGTCCAAAGGGGCTTTGTCCCTGAAGGACTATTGTTTTTGTTTTGAGAGTTTGCATCGGAAATATTGAAAGTCTGTATCACTTTTCAAACTGTTGCCACAAAATATTGCAGCCCTGTATTATATTTAAAGAAATTAAATAATGAAGAATGTGCATAAATGTATGTATGTTTCTCGCATTGTGATCAAACGACGGTACCTAAAGCCATCGAATTTTGAATGCCGTCATCCTGCCGCGAATATAGGCATCTGGAAGTCCAAATTTAAAATTTGGAATTTGTTTTATTAACGATTTCATATTTTGTAAAACTTTAACGAATTTTTGATAAACAACCTCGAGGATTTCGAAGCGGGCAATGGCACCGTCGTACAGAAAAAAACATTTATATCTGCAGCGCGTGAGACTGTGTGTAGGAAATTCTAAAGATAGGCTCAGTTTAAAATTATTTTGCGATATTGTTCTTTAACTGAATTTTATGGTTTAAATGCGAAGAACATGATATTCAGTAAATAAAAGTAACATACAAAATGTTTAAAAAACGCCCCTTTGGACGTAATTTAAAATCTGAAACCTTTCAGATTTTAATTTTATTTTTTATTTTTTTCTCAGCTAGGCGATAGGCAACGTTTCATCAGTATAGCCATAAAAAAGTTCAAAAAGTGTTTTTTCAGTACACCCTTATGTGCAATATGTTTTTCTCACCAGTTTCTTTTTCCTGGGATTTATAAAAAAGTCATATCCACATAATAATTTTTTTAATGTGTAGCGTTATTAGATTTCTTTGAAGTAGGACTACATGAAAAATGACCAGTGCCCTCGCCGCGACTCGAACTCGGATCTCTCGAATACGCGCCAATTGTACTATCGTTACACAAGGAAGGTATGCAGAAAGGAGGGAGAAAATACCTTGTACACTTCCCCCTTTTAAAATTCGACTGGGGATTTGGGGACTCAGTCGGAAATCCTAGTGGTGAAGAATCATCATCTACCACCTCTTAGTTCGGGTGCCGCTGTAGAATCATTAGACATTTTTGAAGTCAGAAAACTGAAGAAATCCGCATTGCCCTCGCCGAGACTCGAACCTGAACCTTTCGAATACGCGCCGAGTGTGCTACCGTTACACCACGAAGTTATGCAGAAAGGGGGCAGAAAATATCTTATAAAGGTAACTATGTGGTTTCGTTGGTGATGGCAAGCACTTCCTCGAGGTTTGTCCCTAGTTTAATACCTTAAAAAACAGTATGAAAATTGATTTTGAAAATCCCTTTTTATGCTATAAAGATTTCTCACAGTTATGCAAATCTGTTATGAAAATTATTAACGGAGATTGCCAGGCAATGGGAATCAGTGGACGAATTTTGCTTTTGATCGCCATCACTATTTTGTCTATTTATTTTTACTAGTTTTTTGGAACCATTGTTTGTTTTGGTTGTTCGCATTTTTTGTCTTTGGAGTTTTCTTTTGTCTAAATGTTCGTATTTGTCCTTTTCCTTCACTTTTATGTTTTTAATTGTTATTAATACATGATTATTTTAACTTATTTATTTTATGTTGTACTTCTTTTCCTTTATTGAATTGGACGTGACTTGTTATGACCATAAAACCAACTTGTTTGGTTAGTTGGGTCGGCTTGCTCCCGCTTCTTGTACTCTTACCCCTTAAAAATGTATTTTATGACATGTAGTGAACCTTCTTATGGGGACCACTTCTGTAACATAATTAATCTAGACCCTTCTTTAGACTGTTCCAGATGATTCCTGTTCCAGATGATTCGGGGCGTCTGTGGAGAGCGTCCCCTTAAAGGTATCATGTTCATAAGATCGTTTCATAAGCGTGTTGATTTAAAAAGGTGCCGCATCCTTACGCAGGTCAGTCGCAATCCGAAAAGACAGAAACTTCATAAGTGTTACTCGGCCTGAAAGTTGGCTCACCATTATGGCGATAAATTTCTAATTTGAAAAATGCAATCTTCATATAGTTGAAGCCCCCTTATAGTCCGCTTTTTGTTTGCAATCCTAAATGGTAAAATGCAAACAAAAATTGCAGCGTAAAAGTGCTCGCACTCTTATAAAGGTTGTTTTTTTCGAAAGTAGAAACTGATCTTTGTAAGAGTGCCCGCACAGTTATATGCGGGGTACTTTTACGCAGGCCTTTTACCTTATCTTGTCGAATTGCGGCAACGAAGCCCTCTGTTAGGATGGGTCTCATGTTTATTGACAATATTTATGCTTTCAAAGGTTGTAGTTTAAAGGAGATGTTCGCCAGGAGCGTATTCATGGCATATTTTTAGTCCAAAGGGATTTAGTCCCGAAGGACTATTACTTTCGTTTTGCGATTTTGCGTCGGAAACACAAAAACGGCGTATCACTTTTCAAATTGTTGCCACTAAATGTTATCGCTCTGCATTAAATTTTAAAAAATGAAAAATCTGCATAAATGTATGCATGCTTTTTTTTTGATGTAGCTTTCTCTTCAAAAATCGTCTGCGTGCGTTGCACGGGAAAATAAAAAGGAATTTTCATTACAGTTCTAAATAAATAGCCAAATAAATGTGAAATTCGTAACAATATTCTCTAAAACTTTAACGAATTTTTCATTAACAAACTCAAAGATTTCAAAGCCAGCAATACCAACGTTGTACAGAAAAACATTTTTATCTCCAGCGCGTGAGAGCGTGTACCGAAATTTCTAAAGATATGCTCGATTTAAAATTATTTTGCGATATTGCTGTTGAACTGAATTTTATGGTTTAAGTGCGAAGAACATGGTATTTAACAAATAAAGGTAACGCACAAAATGTTAAATAAACGTCCCTTTGGACGTAATTTAAAAATCTGAAACATTTCAGTTTTTTTAATTTTTCTCGTCTACTTTCCTCCACCATTTTTCTTCCCTCCACCTTGTCAGTGGAGTTTCCCCTACCCTTCGGTCTTTTTATAGCGAATTTTTTTCACCGCGCTATTTTCATGAAGTCTTTGATGAAGTTTTCACCAACTGCAGAAGGTACTGTTCTGTTATCAGGACCGGGTCCAGAAATAAATGTATGTATGCATGTATGGATGAATGGACGTGTTCATGTATGCATGTATGCAGGTATGCATGTACACTGCGAAAAAAAATAGGACAGTTATATCTCCTGTTCTACTGGACCGACTGAGGAAATTCAACTTGCGTTTTTCATGTCTCGAAAGCGCGGCTTAGCATATGTATTAGATTTATATATATAGCATTGTTCTAATATAGGTATTTTGAAACAAAATAGGACTTTTTCTGAAATCGCATGCCAAGCTTTTTCCATATTTCGATTCTATGATTCAAATTATGCCAAACTGCCAAAATTTGTAAAAATCGCAAGAGTAGTTTTTAAAAAATTGGCTCTAAAATTTTTAGCTGATCCCTGCTAATTGAATTTAGTATAGATTTATTAATCTCTTTTTTTTATTAAACTATTTTATTCTTCCATTCCCATTTCGAAATTTAGGTTCATTCCAAATAAAATTCGCCCATTTTTTATGATTTATTTTTTAAATTTGATTTTTAAATAATTTTTATAAATTTTTCGAAAAAAATTTTGAATTATATCCTATAAAATTTTTACCGTCTTCTTAAGGTAAATGTATTTCTAAGCATACCTGCGAAAAATATTTTCAAGAGTTCAAAAGAATTTTTTTATTCAAAATTTCTTAAGATGCACGTGAATTTACATTTTGGCGCGTTTTCAAATTTGGCCTATTTATTATAAGCGATAATACGAAAATTTGGTTTACGCACTTTGCTAAAATTAATTGAGAGTGTGAATGGTGACTTTTTTTCGCTGGTCTCAAATGAAAAAAAGAAAAGGAAAATAGGTTGCTATAAATTAAGAAGTTCGTCAAGTGAATTATTCTTGGCGCAAACTGGTGAAGATTCATCATTCACCAACTTTAAGTTCGGGCTCCACTGTTAGAGACATTAGGTATTTATTTGGAAGCAAAATGAGCAACGCTTTCGCCGGGACTCGAACCACTAACCGCTATACCGCGAAGGTATGCGAAGAAGGCGGGAGAAATACCTTATCTACTCCCCCTTTTAAAGGGGCGACTGGAGATTAGGGGACGCAGTCGCCAAATTTTGGTGGTGCAGAAGCATCATCCACCACCTTTTTAGTTCGGGCGCCACTTGTAGAGAGACATTAGATAATTTGTCAAAGCAGGAGAGATGGGAAAAATGAGGAACGTTCTCGCCGGGACTGGAACCACGGACCTCTCGAATACGCGTCGAGCGTGCTGACCACTACACCACAAAGGCATGTTAATAAGGCGGGAGAAATACCTTATAAGCTTAAATTTTTTATTCATCGAAAATTCAAAACCGAAGAGTTACAGTATTTATCAGAGCTGGCGTCACTCAATAACGTGGCCTCGAGAGACAGAAACACGCTCTGTCTTACGATCCAAAACCCTCGACTTAAGTACTCTCTAACTGGTTCGCAATCTTGTCAGAAACTGAAAAGGAAAAGTGATGTTAAAGGCTAAAATTATAAATAACTGGTTAATTAAAATAATAATAACCCAACAAATTTTCAAATTTGAATAATGCAAGTGTCGATTTAGCAGTTTCTTCTTTGCGAATTCGAAAATTCCTGCTATTTTGCGGAAAATTTAAGCATTTTCCAGAAAACAGTCTTCGAATAAGGAAAGCATTTTAAACTTAAAAAAAAAAAAGGTGTAAATCTGATATATAATGCACAGTTCCCTTTTTAACATTTACAACGTTAAACTGTAGAAAATAACCATAAAATAGAAGTCCAGTTACTGTTACCTATTTGCAGTGAATTAAACAGCGATGGAACATCTGCTGCTGTTATTAAAAGGAAAAGGGAAGTAACAAAACAAGTTCAGCACAAAATAAAAAATTAGCAAAATTAAAAAAAAAAAGCGAAATAAAAAAAAAAGCATTAGTAATAAAAACAGGAAAAAATGTTCTAATTCTTCAAGATAGAGCGAAACTTAAGTGACAGATTAATAGAAAAGGGGAGGGGTGCAAGGACAACGGGGGATTCGTAAGATATACATGGAGCACTGATAATTTTTCTAACTTTTTTTTTATTTCTTTTCTTTCTTTCTTTTTTTTTTGGGGGGGGGGTGTCGAGTAAAAACGAAGGTAAGAGGTCATGGCAAAGGGAAAAGTCATGTGTTCTGTCTTATCACCCAAGAAGTTACTTTTTTAAGATATTTTATTACCTTTTGTTTAATGTGATGTTTGTTCTTTTTGTAAATGTTGTGCTTACTAACGGTGTTTTGTATTAAAATTTTTCTATAGTACTAAAGTACAGTTTTGAAGGGCATTTCTAAAGAATTTCTACCATGCTGATACTCAAACTAAAGTTTGAACTAGCACAGATGTAATGAGACTTGTCATTTGGCTTTGCTAACTAAACTAAGTTGCCATTGCCCGCTTCGAAATCCTCGAGTTTGTTCATCAAAAATTCGTTAAAGTTTTACAAAATATGAAATCGTTCATAAAACCAATTCCAAATTTCAAATTTGGGGTTTCAGATGCCTATATTCGCTGCAGGATTACGGCATTCAAAATTCGATGGCTTTAGGTACCGTCGTTTTATCACCATGCGAGAATTACATACATACATTTATGCACATTCTTCATTATTTAATTTCTTTAAATATAATACAGCGCTGCAATATTTTGTGGCAACAGTTTGAAAAGTGAACCGACATTTAATGTTTCCGATGCAAAATCGCAAAACGAAAACAATAGTCCTTCAGGGACAAAGCCCCTTTGGACTAAAAAGAAAGAAAGAAAACGCATAATTTAATATTCTGTAGAAGGAAGTCGTGTGGTGTGCACATCAGATTTCTTCTTCTTATTTTTTTGAAGTTTAAAAAATGCAAAATATAAATAGTCGCACCATTTGAAACATTTTTCAAATAGGAACTACTGTATGGTATAAAACACTGTATGGTTGTTTTATTTCCTATTATTTTGTTCTTGGAGACCCATAAACAGGGACATACGTTGCGTAAAAATGAATTTTTAATCTTCAATGAAAATTAAATAATTGTATTATAAAAATAGTAATTCATTAATGCAACAAAGCTAACTGTAGTTGTAAGATCCAAATTTTGTGTAATTACGTAAATAATTATATAAATTTTGTATCAGTTTAAATATGAAATAGGTAAATAAATAATTTAAAAGACCTCAACTTTGTTCTGATTTTAATATTTTATTGTGTTACTTGCTATTATTACAGTTGTCTAAAAACCAGCATAATATGTAAATGGCAATCAAGCTTAGTAATTAAGATAAAAACCGTTTTAATTTTAACTCAAATTTCCCGCTTCCTTTTCCTCATTAAAATGACCAGCTTTTGATTTAGTCTGAAGGTACGGAAAAGAATTAATGTTCGCAAAAAGTATTTAATTTGAGGATATGGTATTCAAATGACTCCATATCCATTTAGTGATGAAATTTTTAGTCATGATTAAAGCATAAACAATAAATTAAGAGAAAATTGCGAAATAATGAAAAACAATAGAACATCATTATTAATCACAAGCAATTAATTAACAGAAAAACATGCAATAAAAAACATAACAGAATGTCATTCAGAGACTGAAGAAATCGCTTCGAGTGCTCACAGTTTTGGCTTATGTGATTACGGCAGAGCTTCGAAGGCTATCTGTTTAAGGGGAGGACTTTCTAAGGGAAGCTGGCTCGTATACACGTTACATATGGTCAAAATCACTAAAACGCCCATGCAGCCGGCCAGTTCGCGGGATTCGAACCCCCTCCGAACTACCAGTGTTCAGCATCTTTACCGCGAGGGAAGCGGCCCTCCTTACTCGGAATATTTTTGGGGCGGTATTTTTCGCACGAAACATTATTTTATAGAACACGAAACATTATTTACTCATGCATATAACAACTAAATTATGATCCCGGTGACATCCATAAGAAAGAATTTCTTGTTAAGAGTATTTCAAAGTTTTATTTCCGTTATTGCTAAGGCAAATGAAACAGGAATGTGAAAAGGCGGTCCTTGTGAATTTTTTGAAGTTTATTCTAAAATATTGTTGCGTTATACGGGTTCGTGGATTTGAGAGTATCCGATGAAAACACGATGCAGAACAATAAAAAGCACAATTTATTTACGAGAATCACTATTTACAGCAGAGTTCCAAAATTACCTTTAAAAGCGTCGAAAATCTACAATAAATACGCTGAAACCATCAGCAACACAGCTTCAGGCTGTAACTGTAAAGGTAACTTCACGGCAACACTAAACTTATAATAAACACCGTGAAACAATCACGAATACACTGTCAAGCTATACTGTAAAGGTAGCTTCACGGCAAAGCAAAACTCTCGCGTAGCTTAGCGCTCACAGTAAGTAGCTATTCTCACAATGCCGGCTCTCAGAAACGCAAGGGTTTATATAGCTTTTCCTTAGGTTCCACAGGTTTCGAGAAATATCTCTACAGGAAGTTATTCTAGAAGCTTCCCTATTGGACCATGGGATATCGCCGATTTGGTCGCCAAATGGGCGATAAAGTCGCCATTCTGGCAACCCTACCATACACTATTTTATAACAACCCTAGTGCTATGCCGGAAAGCTTACATACAGGCGCAACCGCCGAATTTTTTGCAACAATATGATCTCCAGAACACATTTCTAAATATCGTAATACTATTCCTAGTTTTTCTCGTAATTGCTGTTAGCGCTGCTGGTTGCGAGAAGAGTTTTCTGAGCAAAAATCTTTTAGGAAGTGTTTTAAAATTAAAAATGTTAATTTTGCATTAAAGAATTACTTAAGTACTATCAAAATTTATTTAGCATTTATGAAATGTGTTTATACTGTATTACAGCAAATGTGCCAATCAAAAAGACCTCTAACATGTCATCGATCAAACAAACAAAAATAAAGAAAGAAAGAAAGAAAGAAGAACAATAGCATAATATATATATATTTTTCAAAAATAAGCATAGAGTTTAAATTTATTTCCCTAAAAGTTACCTGGATATACTTTTACTCAATTACACATCGAGAGGGACGGCAAATTCAGCAGCTGCTCTAGGCGGCAAAATCAGAAACTGTTTCTGACCTCAAAAGCTCTAGCTATGTTACTGAATATTCATTTTCGGAAACTGGATGTCGGGTCGACGACAAAGAGTCAACAAGCATTTTACTTGAAACTAAAATAAAAAATCTCACGTATATACTACATAACTTCCTTGAACGGAATGTTAAATTGTACGCATTCTCTGCTGCATTTCATTTAAACATATTTCCTCGAATTTCATTAGAGATTTATTCCTCATTCAATTCATTCAGTTCTCACTTCTCGACAAAGCAAATATACATTGAAACCTCAAAATACCTTTACTCAAAAGTTGAAAAATATAAAACATCAAATACAGTTAAAACAATTACGAAAAAAAAAAAAAAATTCTGAAAGGTTTCAGATTTTAAATTACGTCCAAAGAAGTGTTTTTTAACGTTTTGTGGGTTACCTTTATTTATTAAATATCTTGGTCTTCGCACTTAAAATATAAAATTCAGTTCAACAGATGTACCGCAAAATAATTTTAAAATGAGTATATCTTTAGAATTTCGGATACACGGTTTCCCGTGCTTTATATAAAAAGGTTTTTTTCTCCTCGTAGAGTGTTGTCATGCTCGCTTTTAAATCGTTTGAGTTTGTTCATCAAAAATTCATTAAAGTTTTACAAAATATGAAACAGATAATAAAAAAATTCCAAATTCGGGCTTCCAGATGCGCATATTCGGGTGGAAACGTACGTTATTCAAAATTTAATGGTTCTAGGTACCGTTGTTTTATCACATTTGGAGAAACATACATACATTTATGCACATTCTTCATTATTTAATTTCTTTAAATATAATACAACGCTGTAATATTTTGTGGCAACAGTTTGAAAAGTGATTCAGACTTTTAATGTTTCCGACGCAAAATCGCAAAACGAAAACAATAGTCTTTCAGGGACAAACAATTTTTTACAATTAAAATTAGAGTTTCTGCTCAAAAAAAGCAATTCGGTCAGCAAGCAACAAGGCAGATTTTTCGATGCACAAAACTGAAAGTTTACTTTCAGTGCTATTTGGCAAAAAGATACTGAAGTTGCAGAAAGTGACTTAATTAACTATTCTGCTAAGTTTCAAATCTAACCAAATATCTGTGCCATGTTAAAAAATTAGCGCATTTAAACAATTTTTAAATTGTCTATAATTTTACAACTATTGCATGCAGATTAACTAAAGCATAAAAACCTTAACCGGAAGATAAGAACAACAGAATTCAATTATTTTTTAAGCCAAAAATGCGCAATTTACCAGCACATAAGAATAAAAAGCTGAGCTTACTGTGCCGAGTAACAGACTAGTTATATATATTTGGTGTGACAGATTGCAACCAAAAAGGGGAGGTGCATAACTACAAGTTATAGCAGACCTACGTACAAAATTTGAACGTTCCGAGGCTACTCGTTTTTGAGTTATGCGAGATACAGACATACATATATATGTACGTACTACAGACGTCACGATAAAGTCTCATCGCAAGCCATTTTAAACCCTTTTCGCAACCCGCTTTGGGAGAAAGAGTCTTTTATTCTGTTCTTACGTACAGATGTCAGGCAAAAACACTTAAAGTGTATTCGATACCAGTCAAAATGGATATTTGCGTTCAAATATGATACCCGAAAATTTTCGCGATTTTTTGTTCCTTTACTTTCTTGCAAGGAAGTAAAAATGAATCTCGCCCATTCATCATTAAATGGCAAGATGGCAAGCAGACTAGTTGGTGAGAATTTTCTAGTGTACGTCTAAGATCAATGAGAAATAAAAGCCGGATAAGAATTTTGTAGTACACATACATCGTATACCCAAAACTCAAGGTCACTCCTGTTAACTATTTATGAATGAAAGCTACTAAACCCATAGAAGGAAATTTTACGATAGTTCACATTGATTCGTGCGCCTGCAAATGGGAAAATCTTAGAAATTACAACAAAGAAATAACAGAGTTTACAACAAAGAAAAGCGATCGATTCAAGCAGGTGAGTTAGTTTTAAATGGTTTTAACACAGTGGGGTAGTTGGTTCAGTTAGATTACAAGCGGGAACTTCTAAGCGAAGAGCGTAAATGACAGAGGTGTCCCAAACAAAGAACTGCTGTCGACCCTGGAGGACACTATTGTATTTTTTGGGAACTAGAAGGAATTCTTTAGATAGCAAACAGGTATATAATTCTTTTCTAGTATTTCGAAGTTTTCGTTGCCACAGTCACGGTCTAGGCTGGGATTTTTGGCGCCAGCTTAGGAATTTAGAAATGGCTCCTTCAGAAAATTTTGGATTCTCTTTCTCTCCTCCTCATCCGTATAACAAGGCTCTTTTTCTTTTTTTCGGGGAAGATTCTTTTAAATACTTAATCCGGCTCATGTGTAATTTTCATTATTAAATTAATAAATTAGTAATTTCCTTTCTGCAAGTTATACAGACCTTTTAAGCCCAAAAGGGACGTTAGTTCCGAATGGGATATCAGTCTTGAAACGGCATTTTGCGTTGAATCACTATAACGGCTTAAGCGAATAATCGTGTGAACAGAATACGTGAGACTTAAGGAGAATTTTAAACCCTTTATTACTCAGATTTACAATTCAGTTCCGACTTGGAACTTTACAATAAAGTCACCACACGGGCTTGAACTTAACTACTAATAATTTGAACTAAAACTAGCTTAACTAAAGCTCTTAAATAAAATAGCCGAAGCTGTCCGAATCTAACTAGTTGGCCCCTAAGTATTAATTGAATCGGCGAACCCTAGCAAGGCCCTAGATAGGCCGAGCGTAGTAACAGCTAAGAGAGATGTGGCCAGAAGGCAAACGCGCGCTAGTCAGGAAATCAGACTCTCTCTCTCTCTAAGTCGGTTAAGTCACGACTTAAATAGTACTCATTCTCATTTGCATTCTCTGCCTTTCTGAATTCCCATTCTGGCAGGAAATTGTAAGCTAAAATTAGAATAAGATACGAAAGATACAAAACTTAAAATAACTGCTAGAAAACGTATAATAAACCATAACAATGGCAAAGTAATTTTAAAATGGGCATATCTTTAGAATTTCTGATACGCAGTCTCGCACGCTGGAGATTAAAAAAAAACTTTTTTTTTTTTTTCCCTGCACAGTGTTGCCATTGCTCGCTTTGAAATCGTTGAGTTTCTTACTCAAAAATTCGTTAAAGTATTACAAAATATGAAATCGATAATAAAACAAATCGCATATTTCAAATTTGGGCTTCCAGATGCCCATATTCGGTGGAGGATTACGGTATTCAAAATTCGATGGCTCTGGGTACCGTTGTTTTATCACAATGCGAGAAACATACATACATTTATGCAGATTTTTCATTATTTAATTTCTTTAAATGTAACACATGGCGATAATATTTGGCGGCAAGAGTTTGAAAAGTGATACAGACGTTTACAGTGAATCGACGCAAAATGCCAAAACGAAATTAATAGTCCTTCTGAGCTAACGCTCCTTTGGGCGAAAAAGGAATTTATTTGATTGACCTTAAATTATCACTGTAAAGAAAATGCTTTAGCATTAAAACTGGTTTTTATTTAAATACAGAATTTATAACGTTTCGCTAAGAAATAGAACTAGGTGTAAGCATAATACAGTCAATTTCCTTTAGATACGTGTCTCACTTTTTTCATTCCATTCTAATTTTTTAAATTAATAATTTTCAAAATTAATTTATTCTTCCTTTACAATCTATTTCATTGTAATGTTTATATTCTAACAGGATACTTTTGCTTTTAAACTGAAAATTTGTTACAATGCAAATTCTTGTAAATGCAATGGCTTGTTTGTAATTACAGAAAAAGAATTTTAACGCAAATTTATAGCGTCAGCAGCTTGTGATTAGGGGATATTTAAAACTAAATTCACCCTTCTATAAAGTGACTAAAATTTTTTCTCGTTTAGTAGGGCATCGTTATGTAACATTACAATCTCCTGCTTCACTCCAAACTGTGTTAGATTTAACAGAAAGTGTTACAAAAGTAACAGAAATTGAGTATAACCCAGGGATGAACAGAGTCTCTTCTAAGTTCTGGTATAACCACTGAATTATCTTAGCATTCTTCCTCTTCTTTGAAATTTTTATATACAGTTATAGCTGCAAGCCGCGTCTTCCAGGTTCCTAGAACAACCTGGGGTATTTTATTTTTATTGTGTCCTCTTGTCAGACCCAATGCGAAGGCGCGTCTGGGGACTCAGGTATTGTTGACGGCTCAGGTACTTTTGACCCCTGAGGAGTCGTTCAAGGTCAACCAGGTAAGTAAGCCTAGGGGCGCAAGGGACTCAGAAAAGAGCGAATCGAGAGATGAAACCTGGATATCGCGTGCACCCACCATTGTCGAGTTGAGTTGAGTACAGGTCTGCATAATTTGAGGGTGAAGGGAGGCCTCCCGGGTTGTTGTTAATCTCTTGTTGGTTGGAGAAATCTATGTCAGAGGTTATAAACAAAAAAAAAGTAACTAGGCTGAGAGATGTGAGATTTATTAAAATGGAGAAGATCCTACTGTTAAAAAAAAATTGGTTTCATGTCTAATATATTAAAAACAGACTGACTATATATACCGTCACACCTGGTTTATTGGATGTGTGGGTGTTGGAGGATATGGTCTTTTATTTTATCTGTACAATTTCAAACTAAGCATAATTACTTTTATAAACTCACTAGCTGCTGCGCGGCCAGCCTTCGTCTGGCTTTTAAGTGTACCGGAAAAGTGCCTAAAGAGAACACCAAACATTAAATTTGAAAACTGCACAGAATTTTACTCCGCAGAACAATTTTATCGAAAAAGAAACAAACAACAACGGAAAAAAAATTCAGTTAAAAATGCATTACATATAAAAAGCATACAACGAAATAAGCAATATCCCTTAATACAAATATTAATTATCCTAATAAATAAATTAACCAACTTCCCTTTGCAAAATCTTAAGAACTCGAATGGTATAAACACATTAAGAACTTAAACAGATTAAAAAATATCATGCAAAACTTTTTTATAATTAAAATTATATATAATTAAAACATAATATTACAATGA
>KK121743.1:17595-33020 GCA_000611955.2 Stegodyphus mimosarum | reverse complement strand
TTGAACTGAATTTTATGGTTTAAGTGCGAAGAACATGATATTTAATAAATAAAGGTTAACACACAAAACGTTGAAAAAAGGCCCCTTTGGACGTAATGTAAAATCTGAAAGCTTTCGGATTTTTATATTGTGTCATTATAATTTTACATTTGTGCTTCTGAGTTTGGCAAAATCATAACTCCATGAGGTTGCTATAATAAGTGAGTGTCAAAAAACCTTATAAATTATATTTGTGACAATTCGTTTGTCAGAAGAATTTCAAGAAACACATGCTTCTCTACTTAGAAGAGCATAAACTGCAATGAAACCTGTACATAAAAAGCAGTGTCTTTTTAGGAGAGGCTATATTAATAAGAAACTTTTTATTTCCAGTAAAATTTTTTCATTCAGTAAAGATATTTCATTATGTGAAGCATGTAATTTGTCATTTGATCTAAATGCCTAAAAATCATTTATTTATTTCTACAAAAAAAAAAAAAAAAGGCCTTCGGGTATAAATTTGAAGTCATTTTAAAGAAATGCTAAGTGTTGCACTTTATCTGAGGTGCCTGAAAGTAGTTCAATAAAGTTTGTGCTTACACTAGCCTGTATGTGAGTATCAAAGAAATGCTAACTTTAAACAACATTTGCTTAACCATGACATACAACAACATATGTAATGAAAAAAAAGCTTAAAAGCTATATTCCTGTATTAACTGAAAAGTTACAAGCCTGAAACTCGAGATTTCCCTCATTCACAAATTTGAATCTTTTATACTGAATTGCACTTTTCACAGCATTTATGTAAAATGTTCTGTTTTGTGACATCTTTATTACAGCATCTTTAAATATCTTGTTTTCTAAGTACATTTCTATTATTGAGAATGGTTTCTTGAAAACATGTATGTGTATACATATGTATACGTGCACACACATATGCACACATTTCTGAATCTGGTCCCAATAACAGAAAAGTACCTCTTTGTCATTGGAACAGAATGTTTCACATAGCTACTATTTTGGTGTTAAAAATATCAAGAAATCGATATCACAAACTCAGGGTTATGTACATAGTATTAAAAGGTCAGTTTCAGGTTGTGCTGCTAGTGCCACAGTAACAATATGCAGTTTAAAGAAATAAGATTTTTTCTTCATCTTTGTTGGCTCTACATACTTAAAAATGTTTATATGTAATAGTTTCTGCTCACTGTCTTCCCTTGAGTGTTCATTGTTGAAATCTGCCTTATACCTAGGCATATTTATGGGTGTGTAGGATTCATTGCAGTAATGTTGTGTGTATTTTATTTTAATTTTATTGAGTAAATCACGTTATCTTTCTTAAGAAAAATTATCTTAAAAAATGGTAGATGTGTTTAAAATATGGAAATTTTGAAGTTATTCTAAAAAAATTTTATAAAAAGGTTTAAAATTGCATATTTTAAATAGTTTTTTTTTTAACTTCCTTGAAAAAGTTATTAAGTTTTAAAGAAAATGTTATCTGATATCTGTGTAATGCACAGGTTTTATATTGAGTTTTGCTAATGTCACTCACTATAAGTTGTCACTTACTATATATATAAACTATATGTATAATATTATACTTTATTTCTAGATTTATAATTAAATAACATTACATTTATGTATTGATCATTTGCATAGATATTTCAGCTTTTAAATTCTTTTGTGCAGATTCTAAATATGCAGTTTTTATTTGCACATAATGTATACTCCATGATTTTCTGGTGAATTAAGTCTAGAAGAAATGCTCAAAATAAGCGTGTGTAGTATAAATTATCAAAATAAGCATTATTATGCTGCTCGTCGTACTTATATAAATTGGAATATATATTTGTTTGGATCCAAAAATTAACTGAATTCGCATAAATCGTTGTTAACATCATGAATGGTAAAATTTTCTTTAGTCCACTGAATAAGATATACTGACAAAATTTATTTGAAATACTTCGTGTCATATTTCATAAGAGAAATTTTTTTTTTCCATTCGTAAATACTATTATAAAGTTTTTTTTAGAACTATTCATGCTTATAATACTCAAAATAATGCATATAACTAAATATGCAAACACATTTCCTTTTCTGGCCTAGAATAAAGCTGCATTCTGTGTCCCACCAAGGACTGTTATTGCATTGAATCACTATCTTTGTATGGTTCTCTCTTTTCGTAGTGCTCAAAATACGGTTGGTATTATCCAGGTTTCTTTCCCCTGGGTGCAAAGACCTGACCCTATTAATGCTTTCCATAGTAAACTTCTTCCAGTCACAGTCTGCAATTATTCTCTTATTTCCAGCAGTTCAGGCGTTACTATCACTTGTGAAATTAATTTTAGCAGTGTAGTGGTCACTGCTAAAGGGATCAGAAGAAACTTTCCATTTCAATTGGCCATAGAGCTTGGCTGAGAGCAAGGCGATGTCGATGCAGGATTTAATTCCCGCAGGACTTACGTGGGTAGGTCTTCCAGTATTTACGATGCAAAGGCTGTTGTTGTTACATCACTCCAATAGCACTCTACACCCTGCCGACAGCTTGCTCGAGCCCCAAGCCGAGTTGTGACAGTTGAAGTCGCATAAGATTATAAATTTCCCTGGCAGTGTAACCAGTACTTTATCCCAATCTTTCACACTGAACTGGCCATTAGGAAGGTAGACGTTAATCACTGAAAAATGGGGTCCATTTGCTCGGAGAGCCACATTCATAATTTCTCCGCCCGCTATTTCATAGCTGCTGTCTTGTATTGTCCATTCTTTCTTGATGTCTGCTATCAGCCCACCACCTTGGTGAGAACTCATTCTATCTTTTCGAAAAATAACTTTATCTGGCAAACAAAAATCGTTTAAGTTGGAAAGCCAGGTCTCCTGGATAACTGAAACATCACAGAAAAATTCTTTCCTGCTAATGATAAACTTTCTTTTGTTAAAGATGCTTCTTGCATTCCACGAGCAAATTGTTGGCCCCATCCAACTGAATGAGAAAAGAAAGCTAAAAAAGAGCAGGGAAAATAATTCGGTGAATAAAATCACAATTTCTAACCTTGCCTGATATTTTAAGTTTTGACAAGTCGAGCTTGTTTTGAATGCAGGCTTCCCGTGTTAAAGACTCGGATTTAGAATAAGGCTTCTTGCCCTTGCTTCTGACTAGTTCTATTTCCGTAATAGGCTCATCTAAGTCCACTACACTGTCTTGTTCAAGAGCTCTTTTCCCAATATGCTTTACCCTAGTACATTTTGATATCTCAGTCAACTTTGTATCGAGCTTCTCTTGCAAGTTGTTAAACATGCTTTCATACTTTTGGTCCAACCCTGATAAGATTGTTTCAAAATACTCAGCCTGCTGTTTTAAAGCATTTTCAAAAGACCCCTGAAGAGCAGCTATTATTGGAGTCACCACTTTAAGAAAATCTTCGTTTGCAATAAGAAGTTTTATTTGCCACAGCCTGCTTGGCTTCTACTAAAGATACATGGTGATCAGCACTATATTTGAGAATTTTGTCCTCTTCAATGTATTTGGGGAAATCTTTCGAGGAAGCTTCATGTGAGTTACTGCACAATGCACACTTGATCAGCGCACTTTGACACTGTTCTCTGATGTGATTCACTAAAACTAACTAACCCTCTAGAGCTTTTAGTCCCATGACCGAATCTCAGACATTCAGGACATTGCCTTGGATTGTCATAAAACCTAGTAATCCTATGCATTGTCAATACTTTTACATGTTTTGGAATGTGGTGGCCTGCTACCATGACAAGTACTCTTTCTGAGGGCTTCTTGTTGCTATCTGAGCTTTTAACCATAAATCTTCTTAAATTTAACACTTCAGTATCATTATTATGGTTCAACTCATTAGCCAACTCCGAGAGCTCAACTTCTAATGGAAATGGCCGATAGTACAAATTTGCTTGTCAGTTCTGTCATGGCAAGCAACGGGGAAAATTTAAAGTTAAGCAATTCAGTTATATTTAACACTTGCCAAGCACCTGCGGCCATTTAGGTACTTATTAAGAGCCTTCCATCCCTTATAATCTTTATAAAGTTTCTATGTTTTACTAAGGACACTTTACTGGATATTTCGTCATTTAAAATTTTTTGGATTATTTACTTTAAGATTCTTCTCTATACCTTTAACAAAAACTATATAATTTCTTACGCCTCTCTCATGCCAAACTTTTAAAAGAGTCTAATGATATGGGCGGTTTGTACTGAAATTCCGGGCTTGGCCCGTTCTCAGCGTTCCAATTCTCACCACTATCTACGTCCGAGCAAGAGTTTCTATATTAAACTCTGAGACGAAATTAAACGAGAAACTCCATATAATTAGAAAAGAGAGACTGTATTGTGTGTTCAAAAAAAGAATGGAAAAATGTTCTATTTTTGTTTCTGGTTTTGTTTTAGCTGCACCATTCTATGTCTCCTTTCTTTGAAGTCTTAAGCATGTACACTGCGCAAAAAAAAGGGACAGTTCTATATCTCCCATTCTACTGGGCCGATTGACGAAATTCAAATTGCGTTTTCTATGTCTCGAAGGCACGACTTAGGATATGTATTAGATTTATATAAAGCATTGTTCTAATATACGTATTTTGACACAAAATCGTACTTTATCTAAAATGACATGCCAATTTTTTTCCATATTTCGATTCTACGGCTCAAATTATGCCCAACTGCCAAGTTTTGTAAAAATTTCAAGAGTAGTTTTTAAAAAATTCACTCTCAAAGTTTTAGCTCCTCAATGGTAATTCAATTTGGTATGTATTTATTAACATCTCTTTTTTTTTTTACTACACTTAATTGATTCCTTCTTTTAGAATTCGAAATTTAGGTTCTTTCCAAATAAAATTCACCCATTTTTTATGATTTATTTTTTAAATACTTTTTATAAATTTTTTGAAAAAAATTTTGAATTATAACCTATAAAAGTTTTACAATCAACTTGAAGCAGACGTATTTCTAAGTATACCTACAAAAAATTAGAGATTTTTATTCAAAATTTTCGAAGATATACGTGAATTTATATATCGGCGCGTTTTGAAATTTGGCATATTTGTTGAAAGCGATACTAAGATGTAATGTGGTTTACGCACTTTTCTGAAATTATTTAAAAGAACAACGATGTGACTTTTTTTCCGCTCATTTACAGTACAAAAAGGTAGGAACGATGTGACTTTTTTCAGCTCCATTAGAATGGAAGGGATAGGAAAATAGGTTGCTACATTATTAAGAAGCTCACCAAATGAATTATTCATGGAGCAAACTGAAAAAAATTCACGAAATTAAATTTTCGAATTTCTTCGTAAATTTCGCACCAAATTTTACAAAATTTAATATTTAATCATAATTTGAGTCGTAGAATCGAAATATGGAAAAAAATTGTATGTCATTTCAGAAAAAGACCCATTTTGTGTCAACATACCTATGTTAGAATAATGCTATATATAAATCTAATATATACCCTAAGTCGCGCTTTCGAGACATGAAAAACGCAATTTGAATTTTGTCAATTGCCTCAGTAGAACGTGAGACATAGAACTGTCCTCTTCCCCCCCCCCTGTGTACTTATTTTGTTTAATAGTTAATTCAGCTTTGGTTAAGAGGCATATTTTACACTTATATGTGGGACAGCTTTGAAACCACTCGTGCATGCATTTTGCTTGACTCTAAACTAGTGTTCAAAAGATTACCGTATTTTCCGGCGCATAAGACCAAAGAACCTCTATGTAAAGAAGGAAAGGCTCCATAGACGTAATGTAAACCACTTTGTCTGCAACGCCACTACAAAGAAAAGGGAACATTCGCCAAGGGATTTGGCGACGGAATCTGTTGGCGAGAATTTCCCCTCTGTGATGTGCCGGTTCTTTGGTACCTAGCCGACATTTTCCCCCTCCGCGACGTGTATAGGAAATTGAGGAACACGGGTTAAGATGAATCGTTCTTTGACTTGTCGCGATAATTTAAACTCGGAAATGATGAAATATTAGGTGAAGTTTCACTTTCACTGGCTGTTGAACTTCCATTGTCCATATCGCTACTTGAAACCAAAGAACCTATTCTTTGTTTAAACTCTTGCTAAACGTAACGGTCGAACCTGTCCAAACCAACTTCGACATTCAGCTTCGAGCTTTGGCGCTTTTTGGCGACAGATATTTCACGCATGCGCAGTTGTTTCCCTTTTCGTTGGAAGGGAGGCACTTCTGCTTCTGCGAAGTTTTCCTTCTTAACAGTACATATTCTTTGGCATAAGACGTACCCCTTTTTATACACATTTTTAAAGGATAAAACTTTATTACTGGCCATTATAATGAATTTACAGTATTTTAAATAAAAAGCAATACAAATACAAAGTAATACTTTCTGCAAATACCCAATCTATCTGGGAAAGAACACCTTTTAAAATCTTCTTCATCAAATCACAGACACTCGTCTCCAGAGCTAAATGAAAAGTCACTTGAAACCTTTTCTAAATCAGCATCTGAGTCCTCATACAACAAATTTTTATAGCAATGCCAATGCTGTTTTGGAGTCATAACTTGCCAACAAATTTAAGAAAATTGAACAGTAGAAATTTCACACACTTAAAAGACGTTCAAAAAAATTGGAAAGTTTAAAAATGAACCCAACTGTGACCGTCGATGATAGCGCATGTGCATTCACTGAACTCTAAGTAACTAATATCCCCCACACTCCGCAAGGAAACAAGAAAAAAAAATCGCAGAACTCCAAGTAGATAGTATTTCCAGAAATGACTGTAATCAAAAACTGGGTATCGACCTATAAGACGCACCTCGTTTTTCAGACCTGTTTTCAAAGTAAAAAAGTGCTTCTTATACGCCGGCAAATACGGTAATTCATATAGACAGCTTTGTTGAGAACAAGAAATTTCAAATAATATGTAGCAGGAGTTTACAGGGGCTTTAAAGGGAAGGTAAAAAGAGAAATATTGCAGAATTAAAATAAGCTTAGAATTTTGTTGTTGCTCATAGTACTATAAAAGCTTAAAAGAGAGAATAGAAGAAAAACATTCTTTGATAAATTTTTAACTCATAAGAGAGGTTGGGATGATATATTTCATAAAAATCAAGCATCAGACTACAGATAAGACTTTTTAATAGGCATAACTGAAACAAATTAACTCATCAATATATAGTCTGTCCCACCTGATAATTTGTCAGTGTATGTTTTTAATCGAAGTCCTAGTACTGGAAACAGCATAAATATAACATTCTCAGTACATTTGTTATTAACAGGAAAAAGAAGGCTCCAAGATAAGAAAAGTGTTCAGAATTATTTAAGAGAGGTTGTGATATTGCTAGGTGGATCACCGTAACATGTGACTAAGCTGTTCCTAAACATGGCTTACCTGGTATAGTAATTTATCAAATACGTCAATAAATAATAATTGAATTACATTACCCTTTAAGGAAAATTATTTAACTATCTAATAAAGAATTCTGAGTAAATGAGTATGCTTTATTATTTTCATTATAGCTCAACGACAATGTTATTTTATAAGAGTATCATCATAAATTCTAAAATCTTTTTGTTAAAGAATTATCGTGTAATCTTCTCTTAAAATACTTTCTATAATTCTAGATGATCTTGACTCTTTGTGCAGTCAGTCATTTAGAAAAATTATATTTAGTTATTTTCATTATAGACCCGCTTTGTAATTTAGCACATTGCATTTTGAATAATTACGCCTTCTGAAGTTATAAAACAGCTAGGTAAAAGTGCCAAATAACTAAATATGGTTTCGTAGCTAACAAAATCATTTATCACAACCTTCGTTTCTACTCAGCATAGAATAATTTTGCCCTCAGAATAGCATACAAATACTATAAAATATTATATTGTTAATTCTTGCTTTTATCAGTGTTACTACACATAAATTTATATGTGTTATTACATATGTCAATTATTTATATGTGCTTCCCACAGTATATGTTTAAGACTACTTGTGGGGTCATAATTTAAATTAGCCAATAATCTCACATGCGTTTATACCATTTTTCCTCCATTCACACTTTTTCGCTCTTAATTTAGCAACACCATACATTCCATGGCGTAACTGGCTATGGGAAATGTTGATATAGCCCCCTTTCCTTGATGCCTTAAGCACCTGCTTATTTTGCTTAATAATTAATCCAGCTCTCACCAGGACCCCCCATAAGCACAGCAAATCTGTAACACAGTATCTCTTTCTCAGCGTGGTAAGCTAGAGACTGAAGATTTGTATTTTACGATGAACCCCGCTCTCCAAAGAGGAAATTACACGGGAGAAAGAAATGGAAAAACAATAAATAAGAAGAGTGAAAAAGAAAAGATCATTGAGGTAGTGATGCCCATCTCACAAGGAAGGTGATCCTCTGGAGGACGAGAGTACTTCGAGATTGTTACATGCGTATTCACAGAGACTGAGCACTGACGGCCAAGATGTGCTACCTCCAGTTGAATTAGTTGGGCAGCATTTTCAATCGAACTACAATTTTGGATTATTTGAGCAGCACTCTCAAGTGAACTTTAAGTTACAATTAACAGAGATTTGATATTTTGACTAGCGCATCTTCTCCGCATGAGATGATTGGCATACTAAGTATGTGTTATAGGCTTGATGAATCTGAAATTCTGATTTTAACGATACATCTTTTGAAATATTTTTGAAGCTTAAAATGGCTTCATCTGCTTTTTCACAATGATTTATACTACATAAATTTTAAAATCGTTAGCTTTCTTTATATCACTAGCAGCTTTTGATTATGGAGGCTTAGGTCTAGTCAATAAAGCTGTCGAAAACGGCCTGTAAAGAAAAACTATAAAACATATTAATAAACAGACGATTCTGTTTTCACTAGATGGCGCGCGATGAAATGTTATGACTTTATTTTTTTTTGTTATTAATTTTTGGCAACGAGAATGAAAAAAAAAAGTTGAACAGACGAGACGTAAGATGTTGGATGGAAGCCATGTCACGGTTGTGAATGCCTGAAAGTTCTGTCTGGAACTTTCCAAGCCCTACGGACTGGAGGAAACGGCGTTCGCGAAGTCCTCATCTATTTTCTTCTAGCTTAAAAGCAAGATTGCTACAGAGAGAGAGAGAGAGAGAAAAATGTTGGATGTAATTTCGATTTAGTGTGCTTCTGTATATCTTAACGTTGAAATATTCGAAATTAAAAGTTTTTTTCTTTCTTGAGATGTAGATTTCCTAGAACTTCGAAATTATCTTTAGGCAAGCTCACCTTGGCACGAATTTTAGAAGGAAGAAAGGTAAGTGAAACCTTTTCCCTTACTTTTAGAACTTAGAAATTGAAAACTAAGAAGTTAACGTTCTTAAAGTTTTATTTAATGGCATCCCTACGGGACGTGAGCTTGATTAATTGATCTTGGAATGAATAATTAATGTTAATGAAATCGAGACTAGAAGTAGTTTGAAATAACTTGTGTTCATTTTATCATTGTGGAACATTGAAGCTTAACATGTGGAATTTTTATTTGAATTAATTGACATTGATAAGGTGACTGTGTTATGTATACTTGAAATATAGACATTTACTGAATCTTTTCATATTCTGAATTAATTTGAATTGATAGCATTCTTAGATATTTGTACATATACTTTAAAATATGGCCGAAGCACAGTCATATGAGTTATTAAAAAGAGAACGTAAATCGCTGAGAACAGCGGTTACGAAGGCAGTTAATGATTTAGAAGTTGAATTATCAAACATAGATTTAAATACTGGAAAGATAGATGAGCTAATAGAAATTCTTTCCATTAAATCTGAACCTCCAGCTTTAGTTGATCAGCAACTTGAACCGCTTTTAAAGCCTGAGGACTTTGATACAAAATTTGAAACTACACAAGAATACAGAGAAAAAGTATTGCTTTGGCAGTTTGGTGCGAAAAAGAAAATCGAAGAATTTGCGAAATCTCAAATAACGACAACCTTTGAGCCTCCAATAGCTGATAGATTAGAACAAATTTCGAATTCTGATAACCTTCGTATTAAAGTCCCTAAATACCATATTGCCCGATTCTATGGAGATAACGGCTCAAAATGGCTTACCTTTTGGAATAGTTTCGAAACAGCTGTGCATAGTAATGAGTCCCTAAACAAAATAGATAAATTTAATTATTTAAAGGCTCATTTGGGGGGATCTGCTTAACACTGTGGAGGGTTTTCCTATTTCGGCAGAAGCCTATGATAAAGTTGTACAATTATTAAAGGATAGATTTGCTAATCCTGAATTATTGATTCAAGTACACATGAACAAGATTCTAACTATGCAGCCATTAAGAAACTCTAATGATATAAAATCTTTTAGGAAGTTTGTAGATAACTGTAATGTGCAATTAAGAAGTTTAGAATCATTAAATGTGTCTCTCAAACATTATGGCAGTATTTTATGCCCTATGCTATTAAAACTTATTCCGACTGATTCAGTGTTAGAATATAATAAATCAAAAGAAAACAAATCTGGTTCGGACATTCAACGTTTACTTTCGTTTCTTACTCTTGTTTTGACAGCACCTGAACAGACATATTCTTATAACAAGTCGTCATTCGAATTAAACAATCGAAAACAAGACTCCAGACATAATTTTCCGCGAGTTAAGAATTTGAATAAAAAAACAAAATCTAACGGATGTTTCAAATGCGAATGAATTATTGACGGCTTCGACGCCAGTCGGATGTAATATAGAGAAAAAGAAAGCAACTTGTGTATTTTGTGGTTCCATGACTCATACTTCTGACTGTTGCAATGTAGTGATGAATCTTACTTGGAAGAGAGAAAAAATATCTTATTGCGCAAAGGAGCCTGCTTTAACTGTTTACAAAAAGCTAAGCATTTATCGGGGAACTGCCCCATTAAGAAAACTAAAAACTAAACTGTTCTGGATTACATCACAAATTTTTTTGCTATGAACAACAGAAAAAGGAAAGAATAAATAATGTGGATCAGAGTCTACCGATCTAACTAATCAAAGCAAGGGAGAGGTTTTTTTGCAAACGTTAAGTGTGTACATTGAAAATGAAAATTCAAGGCAACTGGTGAAAGCGATTATAGACACTGGGAGCCAGAAAAGTTATATTTATTTCAAAATATGTTTCAAAAACCATGGGTTTGAAGAGTAGAGGAAAAGAAACGATAACTCATGGGCTTTTTGGAGGTAAACAAATGACCTCAGTTCATGATAGATATACGTTCAAGTTATGCAGTTTTGATGAAAAATTAAAATTTGTTATGGAAGTCAATGATCAGGAACATATTTGCTTAGCATACCTAGAATTAATGATCATAACATCTTACAAGAATTAAAAGCAATGAATATTTTTGTAACCGATTTTTAGATGAATAAGAAGCTTTGTCTTTTCGAAAAAGATGTTAATGAAATTCATATCGTATTGGGCTCTGACACTGTGGGAAAATTATTAACTGGCAATGTAAAACAATATTCTGATAGTCTCACCACAGTAGAAACGCATTTCGGGCGGACAATTTTAGGAAAATCTGAACATGAATCTGACTTTGGAGCAAAACATTCGCTGTTGGTCCACTCTCTGCTTACGAATCTTGAAAAAATATCAGATTTATTGGAATTAGATTCGCTAAACTTAAAAGATCCCAGTGAAAAGCGAACAAAATTAGAACTACAGGATCTTGCTTTGAAGAATTTTGAAAACACGGTAGCTAGAAATAAAGAAGGCAGGTACATTGTTTGCATTCCTTGGATTGAGGGCCATGAAAAACTTACAGACAGTTTTGAACTGGCTAAAAAACGATTTAAGAACACTGTGAGATCTTTGAGAACTGCAGGAAGATTAAATTATTATGAACATGTATTTGATGAATGGGAAAAGGAAGGGATTATCGAAAAGGCCGATTTGAATGAATCAAATAAAACTGGGAAATTTTATTACTCACCCCACCGACCAGTATTTAAAGAAAATTCTACAACTAAGATTCGATTTGTTTTTGATGGTTCTGCTCGACAGAGAAGTTTTAATTCTCTCAATGACTGTGTAGAAAAGGGCCCCAATCTCATTGAAATGATACCTTTAGTTTTGAATGGTTTTAGATTAGGAAAAATAGGAGTCATATCGGATATTCGGAAAGCCTTTTTGCAAATTGCTCTACATAAAAGTGGTAGGAATTTCCTACGCTTCTTGTGGTGGTTAGGAGGAAATCCTGAAAAGTTATATACCGGCATTGCCGCGTTGTTTTTAGCTTTTCGTGCAGCCTATTTTTATTAGCGGCAGTTTTAAATTATCATCTAAAGAATGCATCTGACGGTTTGAAAATGGCTGCTGAGAAACTGAAAGACTCTATGAATGTGGACAACTGCGTAACGAGTGTAAACTCAGTTCAAGAACTAGAGTCTTTCCAACGAGATGCCAAAGAACTGCTAGCTATGGGAAAGTTTGATTTGCGTGGCTGGTTTCACAGTGAAGTGTGTGGTCAAAATTTTGAAAGAAAAATTGAACATCAAAAGTCAGATGTATCTGAAGTGCAGGTACTGGGACTTGCATGGAATTTAGAAGAGGATTCCTTGTCTATCACATACAGAGAAACAGAGACAAAATTAGAATTCATTACAAGAAGGAAAATCCTTTCGTTAACACAATTTTGGCTCGATCGGAGTCACTTGTCCTGCTACTTTAATTCCCAATTAATTACTGTTGCAGAAATGCTGGAAAATAGGAGCTTCGTGGGACTCTAATAGAAAACGTCAAAATTCCTCGAAGGCTCTCGAGCCTCGACCTTAAGAATGCCAACCTATCGTTACAAATTTTTTGTGATGCCTCTAAATTGGCTTATGCTACTTGTGTCTTTCTTCGAACCGAAAGGGATGGTGAAGTAACGTGTCAATTGATTCAAGCGAGATCGAAGGTCACACCGTTAAAGAGAATTCCATTTCCAAGGTTAGAGTTATTAGCTTGTACGACTGGCGTAAGGGTGGCTACGTCAATAAAGAAAGATTGGGAAGATGTATCATCAGTGTTTTGGACAGATTCGATGGATGTTCTTTACTGGATAAAAAAGGAAGGTCCTTGGGCGATTTTCGTAGCCAGTAGAGTAGAAGAACTAAGAACACTATCTTCGAAAGAAATTGGGATATGTATACTGAACCCTGCTGATCTCCCCTCGCGAGGATGTTCTGTGAGAACTCTTTGATAAAAGAAAGTTGATGGAAAGGACCTTCTTGGCTCATAAAAAAAAGAAGAAGAATAGTCAAAATTGGAACGCATTCCAAATATGGAGGTAGTTAATTCAGAAAAGAAGAAAACTATTGTAACGGCAGTTTCGGTGCAATACAAAGAAAAGTATTACTATCGTTATTCATCTTACGTTAAACTTGTAAGAATTACAGCATGGATAACTAGATTTATAACAAATATGAAAAAAATAAAAGATCTTAGAACAACATGGAATTTGATGACTGAGGAAATCAAAAGAGCTGAACGTATTTTGTTAAAGCAAGTACAGAAGGATGCGTTCAGTAATGAGACTGACAAGAGATTAACTTGTTTACAAGTACTTAAAGACTCGGATGGTATTTTGTTTCAGAGAAGATCATAAAGAATTCCGTTTGCCTATTATACTTCCATCCCATCATCCAGTTGCGAAAACTCTCATTATTTATAAGCACGAAAGTTTAGGACATGTCGAAATCCAAATGCTTATGAGCCATCTTAGAGAGAATTATTGGATTCTGGAAACTAGTCAAACTATTAAAGAAGTAATCAGGTCTTTTATCATCTGCAATAGGAGACGAAACCGGTAACTGTATCAGAAGGACTTTTACCTCAAGATCGTGTAAGAGATGCCGCAATTTTTGAAATTATAGGAGGGGATCTTGCAGGTCCTCTTATTCTCAAAAGAGGAAAAAAGGCTTGGATTTTGATCCTGACTTGTGCAGTATACCGTGAAGTACATCTCGAATTATTAACCTCAGTGCCGACTGAAAATTTAATTCTTGTTTTGAGGAGATTTATAGCACGCCGGGGAAGACCAGCTATCATTTATCAGACAATGGTTCTAATTTCAAAGGCACTTCTAGGCTATTAGAGAAAGTGGATTTAGAGAAACTGAAGAACATAGAGGGGCTAAATCCAATCACATGGAAATTCATACCTCCTAATGACCCCTGGTGGGAAGGCTTCTGGGAAAGGCTGATTGGACTGATGAAGAGAATTTTAAGGAAAACTCATAAGAAAAAACGTTTTTAACTCATGAAGAAATGAATATTGTTCTGTACGACTGTGAAAGCTTTATTAACTCAAGACCGTTGATGACTTATATTTCGGAAGATCCCGAAGATTTGGAACCCCTGACTCCTGCAATGTTCTTACAAGATATTAGAAAAATCGGCGTACCCGAGTTTGACAATATTGAGTCAAATAGGTTAGAAAAGAGTGAAAAGGGATTTAAGATCGCGTTTTAGAACTGAGTATCTAGGGCGACTGAGAGAAGCATATAAGGTAAAAAGAGAAAGTATTTTAAATGAAGGAGAAATAGTTTTGTTAGGAAATGATCATACCAAAAGACTGAACTGGAATTTAGAGCGTATAGTGAAACTATCCAGGAAATGACAATCGGGTTAGAGTAGCTCTTGTAAAAACAGCATACAGTTCCTTTTTACATCCTGTGCAAAAATTGTTCTCTTTGGAATTGCAGGAAAAGGAAAAAACACCTTTATGCCCTACTATTGGAATTGCAGGAAAAGGAAAAAACATCTTTATGCCCTACTAACTTCCCTTCGTTTACAGATTCTTATGAAATACATTCTGTACCCTCTAATTTAGACTCTGGTACAGAAGGACGTCCAAAGGAGGGAAACACTTCATGCCAATCCTGTTCCAAAGATGGAGCTGTGCTGGAGAGGAGAACTAAGGATTTCAGAGCATGAACTGATGATCCAACTCCTACTCGACCATCGGAGCCTTAGCGTTCACGTTATGGCAGACTAATAAAACCAAAGAAAGTGACTACCTAACAAATATTTGAGTTTTACTAAGTCGTTTAAAACTCAAAGTGGGGAGTGTCGAAAACGGCCTGTAAAGAAAAACTATAAAACAAATTAATAAACAGACGATTCTGTTTTCACTAGATGGCACGCGATGAAATGTTATGACTTTATTTTTTGTTATTATTTTTGGCAACGAGAATGAAAAAAACATTTGAACAGATGAGACGTAAGATGTTGGATGTGAATTCGATTTAGTGTGCTTCTGTATATCTTAACGTTGAAATATTCGAAATTAAAAGTTTTTTTTTCTTGAGATGTAGATTTCCTAGAACTTCGAAATTATCTTTAGGCAAGCTCACCCGGGCACGATTTTTAGAAGGGAGAAAGGTAAGTGAAACTTTTTTCCTAACTTTTAGAACTTAGAAATTGAAAAATAAGAAGTTAACGTTCTTAAAGTTTTATTAA
>KK121743.1:0-15300 GCA_000611955.2 Stegodyphus mimosarum | reverse complement strand
AAAGTCCAAAGAGGCAATTTGCCCAAAACGACTATTAATTTCGTTTTGGCATTTTGCGTTGATTCACTAAAAGCGTTGTTTCACTTTTCAGATTGTTGCCAACAAATATTATCGCCCTGTGTTATATTTAAAGAAATTAAGTAATGAAGAATCTGCATAAATGCACGTATGTTTCTCTCATTGTGATCAAACAACGGTACCTGGATCCATCAGATTCTGAATAACGTAATCCTCCACCGAATATGGGCATCTGGAAGACCTAATTTGGAATTTGTTTTATTATTTATTTCATATTTTGTCAGACATTAAAGAATTTTTGATGAACAAACTAAAGGATTTCAAAGCGAGCAATGGTAACACTGTACGGGGAAAAAAATGATTTCCAGCGTGTTATATTGTGTATCGGAAATTCTAAAGATAGGCTCAATTTAAAATTATTTTGCGATATTTCCCTTGAATTGAATTTTATGAGTGCAAAGAACATGATATTTAATAAATAAAGGTAAGACACAAAATATTAAAAAAACGCCCCTTTGGATGTAATGTGAAATCTGAAAGCTTTCAGATTTTTATTTATTTATTTATTTGCGTGGATTGTGGATTTGAAAATAAAAGCATTTGAGAATCTTTAGGATTTAATCTGTAGGAAATCTTTAGGACCGAGAAAATTAAATATAGGGTTCCAAATGAAGTTAAGAATCATTTTCGGACCAATGGACGAAATTAAAACCTCATATGAGCTAGCAGAAACATTGGAGAATGTGAGAGTATTAAACAAAGCCTTAAGAAGGAAAATCCTAGAAAACAAGGTTTAAAACTTCAACAAAGTCATCAAAATGGGAAAGACTGCAAGATAGTTATAACAATAGATATAATTCTAAAGAAATCTTGAAAGATTTTAATACTAAGCCTATAATTAGTACAGTTTCTACTAATAAAATTCATAAAGGGGAATTTGAAAATCGGAGACAACCTCGTTGTTATGAATGCAGATCCTACTCGCATCTTCGACCTCAGTGTGATAAACTCAAGAAGAATTTGGAAACTTTAGCATCAAATAAAACTGTACCCTCAAAAGAATTTTCCGAAAAAAAGTTTTAAAGATATTATGACTCCATACTCCGTATGTGTACGGGTGAAACCGTGTAGTTACGAAAGCCTCTCGAAGAACATACAGTGTGCTCACTTTTGGCTGAGGTGGAGCTTGAAAGTGGTCTCTGTCGTATAATAACAAAGGCTACCGTCTTAAAGAGATTTATTAGATCAAGGAAGGTGTCTTCTAGATAACAAAACATCTGCATTATTTGAAGAAGCTAAACGAGATGAAAAAGTTCCAGTTCATACTGCTGCGTGCGTGCGGGTTCGTAATGGATTGAATGCACAAGTCGATAAAAAGTTAATAAAATTTAATGTTTTCACAAGAAATAAAACAAAATGCTGAAATATTTCCTCTGAAATATTCGTACAGTATCACAATATCTCAAACGTTAAACAGAACTCAATTCAAAACAGAGAAAGTTAATCCAATCTCACAGCGAATTCGCTATAATTAATATCAGTGCTAAGTAAACGTACAGTTCGCTTAAAACAACAGCTGAGCTGAGGTGTTTTAATTCGGCTTTTATAAGCTTTTAATTATTCACGAGAACATTCTGGTAAAATCTATTTTCTCGATTTTTCTGAATGGCAACAGCAATTACCAGATATTTATTTATTCAATACATGGAGGTTAGAATAGATGGAGTCAGCCTTCTCCGTAGGTCCCGTGCAATGAAAATGAAGCCGTGAAACGTCACGCCGTGACGTCACGACTGATAATGGCTGCTTCCATGAGCAAACTAACTTCAGAAGTAAACAAACCGGCGTGCCGGCAAAGAAATTCTGTTAGCAGTCGAATTGACCATCTTTCACTGTGATGCCCGACGCTTTGAAGAATTTATCAAATATACGGATGGGCAATGATCACCGTAATTCACTAGATTCTATTTCTGCAAGGTAAGCTTTATTTTTAAATTGCAGTACACTTTAAAACTGTAGTATATTTGAATTGATTGAATACTGTGCACTATTAATATTTTTGATTCTGAAGCTCTAAATATATTTTGTCTCTCATCATACAGCACAGCAGGTAGATTTTCATTTTTAAATTGCTTAATGCATTAACTTTGCATTATATTTTATTAATCATGTTATTGTATGTAATCAATTGCATGGCAAACAAATACTATATTTTGTGAAATAAGCCTATTAGTATTTCTTTTTAAATTTCTATATAGCTTCAAAGTCTGTTTCTTTTCTAAGCTTCAAAGTCAACTAATAATAATTCATAACATTACGACATAATAGGCCATCTGAATTTAAAAATTTTACTGTTTACAATAAGAATGCAGTTATTTTAATATATGGCATGCATGACTGTGCAATAGTTTTAATTGTGTTATGTTTTATTCTGAAGCTATAACGTATAGATTATTAAATATTTTGTCTGTAAAACTTTAAAATTGTTTAATACTAGCGACCACTGAAGAAATTTCAGTATTCAGTAACATTTTAGTATATTAATATTTATGTATTTGTTATATACCAATTTTCATATTTTATGAATATTTATGGTAATTTAAAAATTTTCATTATTTGTGGTGGAAATATAATTCAAATTCTATTAGTATTTGATGTAGTATACTGAATAATAAACTAACTCATTATATTTTTTTACTTAGTATTCCAAAATCATAGTATCACTGTTCTGTTTGTGGGACAGCGTCTTGAGAAACACCACACAGGAAATTCTTCAAATTGTCTAAGGATCCTATTAAGTAAATCACTTCTAAGTTTAAAATAAATTAAGCTTTGATTATTATTAGTATATATCTCCCCATTTTTTGTAGTAAGATTTTATGCATTTTCAATAATTTTAATAAGCAAATAATTTGTTTTGCATTAAATGCTCATTTTCATGGATAAACTATATAGTTCAGTTTTCTTCTGTGAATGTGCAAGATAAGTGCACCTATGTTGGACTGTGAAATAAAAATTGTGAATAATGTAAATTATTTAAGCATGTAAAGACAGTCTTTATTATCATCTGCATTTTTTTTTTTAATGGTACATCACCATCCAAACAAATGCCGAAATGTTTAAACAAATACATTGTCCTGTAATTGCAGTTTAACTTTGAAAATCTATAAAATTGGTTTCAGTTACTTTTTCTTTTATTTTATAGTTTTATGGCTGGAACTAAAACATTTTCAAAAATAACTTTTTAATACTGGATAAATGGATTTACAGAATTCGAAAAAATAAAATGAGTAATGTTTTGTTTACATACATCAAAATTAAATTAAATAATATGAAATCCTTTTTGAAGCTGTATTGCTAATGTAAAAGTAATTTTTTAACAAGGTTAAATTTATAGTGGTAGTGAAAATAGATTATTTGAATTCAAGAAAATTTAATTGTTCTATATTGTCATAGATCAAAATAATAGACAGTTTGTATAAGTATTTCATGAATGTGATAAATCATATTAAGTTTATTGTTTTATACATGAATTTTTTCTTAAAATATAATGTTTGTTCTTAGAAACATGTAACCCTTCTCAAGATTGTGTAATTAATGTAGAAAGAACTTTTTTCCTTTTCTACTAACACTAAAAATGGGTTTATTGAAATTCAAAAAATAAAATTAGTGTTTTTAATTTTCATACATCAAAACAGCGAGCTGCTGCTTGCAGCAAAGGAGTTTTTTGCAAAACTGACTGTATATGTTCGTTGCATTTCAATAGGCCATCACAATTATGTACAGACAAATGCCAAATGTGTACAGAAAAGTTCTTTTCCAACATTGTGCTAGGTTAATTATAAGATATGATTGTTTCCTTATATTATTATTAAAGTATTGACTGTTATTAAACTTTCAAGTAAGGGAGAACAATTCACAGATTATTTTAAACTTCTTAAAAAAACTCCTGTTTTATTTAATAATTTTCTGCATTTTATTTGTTACTATTGAACGATTTTTAATGTTTGCTAAAAGTTGAGGTAGATAATTATAATATATTCCAGTGTTTTCAATTTATTTCAAGGTGCTTTTAATAATTTTTACATTTGCTGTTATTACCAGTTTCACAATGGTCGGCACAAGGCCACAACATTCATCATGGCAAGGAGTTAAATGAGCCTGTTGTTGGCAAGAGTATATAAGTTAGTTATATGAAAATTTTGTTTTCATTTTCATTGTAATATGGATTTATTTAAATTCATTTTTTATTGTAAAGTATGTGATTTTTTTTTAAGCTTACACAACTGTATGTACTCACTAGCCAAATTATTCTGGATGTATATATAGAAATTGCAGAATTCTCAATAAACATGATTATTCACTTAAAATGTGTTGTTCTTTATTTTAATATTTAGTAATATGTGATATGAAAAGAATTAAAGATTGGTTAATTTTTTTTTTAAATTCTGCTAATTTATATCAGGATTACCTTCCAAATATTTCTGCAATTCAATATTAGTAGAACTACAATCAGACAACAAACAGAAATGTCATGTACAAACAGAAATTTATTAGAAGTGCTGTATTTTTTATTGTAAAGTATGTGATTTTTTTTTTAAGCTTACACATCTGTATGTACTCACTAGCCGAATTATTCTGGATGTATATATAGAAATTGCAGAATTCTCAATAAACATGATTATTCACTTAAAATGTTTTGTTCTTTATTTTAATATTTAGTAATATGTGATATGAAAAGAATTAAAGATTGGTTAATTTTTTTCTAAAATTCTGCTAATTTATATCAGGATTACTTCTTTATATTTTAGAATTATTTACTGCCCTTTAAATAATATTATTTTATTATGAAGAGATGTCCTTCATTAAAAGATAAGAGATATTCCTTCATTAAAATAAGCACATATTGGTATAACAATAATGAAAATATTATTCTTTACTCAGCTGATATATTTACTGTATGTATATTAACTTTATTCCATATTTTCTCAATAATGAACTTTCGAAACTTCATGGAATGCCACTGCAGTTCTGAACTGAATTTGGTAATGTTATTGTTTAAAAAAATAATTTTGGGTACAGATAAGGTTATCATGCCTAAATTATCAAATAGAAGATATTTTTTCAAATAATGCATGATTTTTCATAAAAACGCAGAATTCTTTTAGCTTATACCACAATTGCATTAGCAATGAATGCATGTTGCCATGTTCTGTTATAGGAACTACATTCAGAAACATGTGCATGTGTGAATCTGGAACACAGTAATACTTGCCCACAGTCCTCCTTTCTGAAAGAAAAATAGTATCATTTTCTTCCAAACAGTATTTGTAAAATTTTTAACACATCATATGTTTGAAATTATAGTTTATCATAACTTTTAATTGAAGCTATTATTTTGAGATTTATCTCTTATTGCCCCCGAGTGTTGATTAGAGAAAATACTCTTTTATTTGCTGCATTACTGCTTGGCATTCGGAAAAAAAGGGACAAATTTTTAGAAGTTCACTGAATGTTTTTTAATGCTATTGTTGTTTTGAAAAATTTCCACCACTGCTCATTAAGAATCAAATTTTGATCAATACTAGAAGAAGTGACATATTTTTGAACACTGGAAAACTGATTAAAACCTTTTGTGTCATTTTTAATCCTCCTTTGCCTACTCTAGACGAAGAATAACTTCAACAAGCTCTCCATTCCAAATGCTTAAAGGATTCTTCATTTTTTCTCATAGTCAAAACACGCTTTGCAAAAATCTAGTATCTTTTTGAGGACTTTCTACAGGAAACTGATTTATATTCTTGATATGCATGCTTAACCACACAAATCAATCTGCCTGATATCAAACCCAGGTTGAACTATCAGTGTTCAATATCTTAACTGTTCAATCGCTAGTGGGTCCATTGAAATAGTAGAAGAAATATTCAGAAATTTGAAATAATTTAAAATAAATTCTGGAATTTTTTTTTTGAAATAGATTTATATTTAATATCAATTAGAAAAATTCTGAACAAAAATGCAGTGAAATTAGTGTACGGAAGAAACAAATATGCATGAAAATATGAAATCCCATCCCCCCAAAATATAGATTTTATATGTTGTTTATTTCACATATATCTCTTTTCAAGGATTAAATATATAGAATAATTAATAAACTTTAAGAGACATTTAACTATAAAATAATAAGTTCTCTTTCAATCTTTAAATTTTCAACTATGAAATCTTAATTAAAAAAAAAGCTATGAACTTCAAAATGTAAACATTAAAATGTATTAACAATCAAGTAAATTATGAAACATATTTCATTAAATTATAAAAGGTGGTTGCAAATATGTATCTTAATGACATAAAACAGTATTTGGCAAAAGCTCTTGTATATGTATGTCAAATTTGTTACTTCGAAACTTCAGACTATTAACTAGCAATGTTTATTGTCATAAAAACTATGGTAATCTAAATCACCTGGTATGTATTCCGAAGATCAATTACATACGTTTCCTTCAAAATTTTGAATTTCAAGAATATACAGAACTAGCTAAATCACCAGTTTATGGCATTTACATAAAGTTTACACCAGTTTCTTGCTCGCTAGTTATAATCAAAACTTTCGTCTTATGTGTACGCTACACGGCGGACATGATCATCAGTCGTGACGTCACGCTTCCCCGGCTTCAATTTTGTGACGTCATGCTTACTCCATCTATTCTAACCTCCATGATTCAATATTAAATGCTCGCGCTCTTGTATTTTTACTTTTCTGACGTAGCTTTCCCTTGAAATTCGTCTGCGTTGCACGAGAAAATAAAACAATTTTAATTACAATTCTGAATAAATACAAAATCCGTAACAATATGATAAACACCGTATAAATTCATGTTCAACAGCGAGCCTAAACGGAAATCTAATCTCGACAGATGAGTTAAATTCTGAAACTGAGCGACAAAGACAAACTGACTGAAAATGAAAGTTTGCCTCCTGTGAAATATGAACGTTCTGAGTTAGATCTGATAAAGACTTTCCCAGAAATATTTATACAAGAAAAGAAAGGCAGCGTTAAATTGAAGCCACATGATGAAAAAGCTAAACGGAAATCTTTTAAAAGTAAGAGGTAACATACATCGTACCTTTACAAGATTAAAGACAAGTAATGACACACTTTACAAGACAAATAAAAAGCCAAATGCTCTTTTTCAAAAAAGAAAATTGTGATGGAACACAAAGACTACTGATTGTTGTTCCTGAGAAATGTTGGAAACAGTTGATGACTATTTGTCATCAAGAAACAGTAGCCCATCTTTGTTCAACAAAAACCAAATATGTATTGTTAAAAACTTTTTACTGGGAAAATTGTTATAAAGATGTCGAGAATTTTGTTAAAACTTGTAACAAATATCAAAGAATTGGAAATCGCAAGATAAAAATAAAGCGCTTTTGAAAATAGTTCATATTATCGCAGAAATATTTTCAAAAATAAATTGACACTTGTGGGCCTTGCCCGTGTCTCGCATTGTGAAAAAATGACGGTACCTAGAGCCATCCAGTTTTGAACAACGTAGTCCTCCACCCGAGCATGTACACCTGGAAACCCGAATTTTGAATTTCGAATTTGTTTTATTATTTGTTTCGTATTTTGTAAGACTTTAACGAATTTTTGATTAACAAACTCAACGATTTGAAAGCGATCAGTGGCAAAACTCTTCAAAATAAAATATATCGAACAGTGCGCGAGATTATTGCCATTCGGAAAAATGTAAGATAATTGTCTCTCAGTTTTAATTAACAAACATTTCTGTATGAAAACAATATGTTGCCCCAGCCAGAAATAAAATACTTTCATCTTTCAGTTGCCAACGTGTTGCCATTCAGCAAAGACTAAGATACTTTCATTTATAATCTGAAGTTTATTGAGTAATAGAGCGGTTTAAAAGCAATAAATACAGTTCTCAAGAATATTTTTATCTACTTTTCGATGTGATTAATTTAAATAAACATGTATTAAAAACATGTGGAAAAAAAAAAGGAAGAAAGAAAGAAAAGAAAATCAATATGATTGATTTAAATAAACATGTATTATAAAACATCGACTCATTAAAATCATTATATACTTTTTTCTTTTTTATGGTGTAACTCCTTTGAGCGGCTGCCCACGCGAGCGGCAAATTTTTAAAGAAATAATATAGCGAATATAAAAGTATTGTTACGAATTTTGTGAATAGATAGATGATGTTAGTGCAATAATATGTGAAATTGTTGTATTTTGCTGTGTAATGTAACATGAAAAATCTAGAGACATAATCTATGCCGGAAAAGTAATAATACAGAGGACATTGAGTAAATGGGTATCTCGGTAATTTGGCGAGATATAGCCAAGTTGAAACGGTTTCTAGCGCCTTATTTTGTAACCAAATTTGATGAGAGATCACGAAAAGTCGCCGACAATTTGGTTCGGTCCCTGTATCACCATAATAGGTATTGTAACTGAAAAAAATTAATTGATCACTCTATTAGCTGCAACCGTAATTCGACCCTCAGATTGCTTTCCAGTAAATTTGGAGACACAGCAAGTACTAGAAATATCTCGGCGGCCGGCTGAAAACTATCGCCCTGTAAGATGAACTCGGAGCCACTGTATACCGGAAAAGGCGAACATAGGGCTCCAACACCTCATCCCTATACCTCACACCAGTCACAGAGCCTCTGTCAAAAAAGTGGAGAGGTGTGCGGCCATCCAACATAATGCCTGCCCAGACCATTACGCCGAACCGCCATAATTGTTGATTTCGCGGACATTGGAAGGTAGATAGTGAGTCCCTGGCTCTCTCCGTATGAAAGTACGGCGAGAATTGGTGTTCAGACTGAAACGGGACTCGTCGATGAACAGAATGGTCGCCCATTATTCCGTACTCCAATGACTATGCTGCCTTCACCATACTAATCGGACTCTCCTGTCCGTAGACGTGAGCGGAGCGCAAACAGCTGGTCTTCTGGCAAACAAGCCTTTACCATTCAGTCTTTTGGAAACAGTCACCCTTGTTACACGGGTTCCTGTTATACAGGTTCCAAAAGAGCTGAGAAGCTGTAGACTCTCTGTTATGCTTCGCTCAAATGGACAAATAGCGGTCTTCTCTGGCCGTCGTGGCTCTTGGACGACCTTGCCCAGGCTTTCACTCGATGGATCCATTATCCTGGAACTGTTTGCATAGGTTACACACGACACTGAGCGTTAAATTAAACTCTCTGCATATCTGGAGTTACGATTGGCCTGCCTCTAGCTTCCCCACAATTCGCCACCTCATTCCATCACCTAAACGTTCGTGGTTACTGATTTTTACTGTTTCGATGTGAATTTAACCGATTGCTGCAAGATAACGCCAAGAAGTTCTCCGAGGTGTGCTAGCGAACGCAATTCGTCTTACGCTCCACGCGCTTATAAAGCCTGTTTTTCTGCTGGCTTCGCCTGCACAAACGTGTACGGTTATATATTTGCCGTACAAGATTGGCATTTTTATCTAGAAGCAGTGGTTTTTCTTTCAGTTGAGTTCTTTTCATGCAATTCGATAAAATATGGAAATTCTCTTAATTTATTTCACCAGTGTAGATGTATTTCTAAGCATACCTGTAAACAATTAGAAACTTTTTTCAATGGAAGGGAAAGGAAAATAGGTTGCCATATATTAAGAAGTTCGCTAAGTGAATTATTCTTGGCTCAAACTTAAAAAAATGCGCCAAGTTGAATTTTTGAATTTCTTCGTAAATCTCGCACCAAATTTTACAAAAATTTAATATTTAGGCACAATTTGAGTAGTAGAATGAAAATATGGGGAAAAAATTGGTTTGTTATTTCAGAAAAAGTCCCATTTTGTGTCAAAGTACTTATATTAGAATGAAACTATATATAAATCTAATGTATGTCCTAAGTCGCGCTTTCGAGGCATGGAAAACGCAATTTGAATTTTGTCAATCGGCCCAGTAGAATGGGAGATTTAGAACTGTCCCCTTTTCTCTTTTATTTTATTTATTTATTTATTTATTTTTATTTTTATTTATTTATTTTTTTTTTTTTTGCGCAGTGTACTTCTTATCATCTTGGCAGAGGCATCTAACAGTTAATACAAAAGTCTCAAAGTAGAATAAAATGGTCTTCCTATTATTTTACATATCGCATGAAATCATGAGATAAAGCTACTACAAAGGAAAGACACCAACTGTATCGCCAGTTATGTTTTTTTATAGCGTCGCGTGTCAAGACGTTGTGTTCTTTAAAATGTTGTAACTTAGCCTTTCATTCTGAGCAGATATAAAATGCAGCAAAACCACTCGTCCAGATCACCTCCTTCAGAAGACCACCACTAACAACGACTAGCATTTCTGAGCATATAAAAGCAAATAAATAAATGGGAATGTTTAAATATAACCTCTCTAACAACACCAAAATCGTCTGGAATCGTGATTTGGTTCTTTTAGAGAGATTAACTGCATTTAAGTAAACCTATGCAATACAATTTCTAATACGCAAATCGAGCGGTATGTATCCGAGATTTGTTGTGCGAATGATGCAGAGCAAGCAGTAAAAATAATAAATTGCACTTTGTTTATGTATTCAAACTTCTGTTGCTTTCAACTTCTTCCTTTACTACTAAAAAAGAACTCCGTCTCTTCCTCTTTGAAGAATGATGTAAGATTCGGGAAGCAGATGAGTAATACATGAACTCACAATCATGTTTGATCTAGTATTTCTCGCAGACATGTGATTTGTAACGAGCACACTGAGTGACGATTTATTTGTTTTTAAACTTGAAACTCAGTGAATACAGCCAAGTAAACTATCTTTCAGTCATCGAACTTCGCATCATAAAAAATCGAAAATATCTTCCAAAGTGAATTTCTAAAATTTAAGCTGTTGTAAGAGTTATTATCTACGATTTCCGACAATTTGATGTCATTACACGAACCGGATCCCAGATGAACATCTCGCATCATAAAAAATCGAAAATATCTTCCAAAGTGAATTTCTAAAATTTAAGCTGTTGTAAGAGTATTATCTACGATTTCCGACAATTTGATGTCATTACACGAACCGGATCCCAGATGAACATCCTCGATATCAGCACGAGGTGGGCAATTCACTCAAAAGCCACCTTGGAGATGGTACGAACCCTTTTTGCCGAGACCCGGGTCCCACACTCGCGGATCAACGGATTTGAAAAAAAAAAAATCTTAAATTCATCGCTGAATTAATTAGCTCGAGTCACCACTTCCGGTGACCAGAGACTACTGCTATGTGCGACTATATGCTTGGAGATCTGACTGGTCGTCATGATTTGCTATCTACCAGTACTAGGCAAGCTATCCCGCACTGGGGATTTATGTCAGAATACTGAGACTAGCGGCTCTAGCTACTGGTAACGCTAGCTTGGGGATTTACGTCACCTTGACCTGCGGGAACTTGGGATTAAATCCTTCTCTTAAACCGCGAAGCTTGTTGTTTTTACCCGCCGGGGCCGAGACTGCCGAAGTGCACATCTCTCGGTCAGGACAATAAACGACTACCGAGGGGGGAGGGTAGAAGTTGTCGTCAGAAAGAAGTGTTCCCTAAATGCAACGGCGTAGCTAGGGGGAGCAATGGGGGCATCTATCCCCGGGCGCAGCATTCAAGGGCGGCCAAGATAATGTTACAAAATTTTACAATGAAATGTTTTTTATTTTTGACAAAGAGGAAAGGACGCGAAATCTTCAATTTTCCTTGGGCTCCGAAATCCCTAGCTGCGGCTCTGCCAAAGTAGCGCAATTGAGGACAAGTTATGTATATTCTACAATCCGAACAATAAATATTGCATAACTACTCAAAGCAATTAATATATAATTTAAAATAAGCAGGCAAAAAATTAAAACCATCAGGTAGTTTTGTGGTCTATTGTATCTGAGGAGAAGCAAAAAGAAAATAAAGGGTGAAGAACATTACGCGTTGCATCTTATTTCAAGCTTAATTTTGAATGCCTAGTTAAATAAAAAAAATATAGACGTGTAGACGAAAAATAAAAGAGAGAGAACTCTGCTTGCACATGATGATATAAGTTTTAAGCATATAATATATGTTTGAAAACATAGGTCTGTATCCAACGGTTGCAAAATTAGGATTTTTGTAGATACCGCGTGCATGATGATAGGTACGGTGTGACGTAAAATTAGGCAGTTATTTATTGGTAGTAAAAGAATTTAAAAGCAGTCATGTAAAATTAGCCCACTGCCCCCCCCCAAAAAATAAAGAAAAGAAAAAAAATCTGTAAAAATTCAGATTTTATCTTCGCATCAGGATATACTATGTTGTTGTGATTTCTCCTGCTCTCGCTAAGCTCGCACTTTGCTAATCTGCTCTTGGAATCTCTTACACTAACATGACTTTTTTTGTCTTTTTAACTTTTTATCAATCAGCGTTTTCTTCGCGCTTGCGCCATATAAAAAGCAACAGCAAAATCACAGTTTTTTAAAAGCAATACGCGTTTAAAATTGGCGGTTCAGTGTGAAATGTTGCCATTATTTTATTTTCAGTCTTTTCTCACTTTATCATATAAATGCTGTTTTCGTAGAAACATCACCTACAAAAACTTTTTATCTTTTTAATTTCATTCACTAAATAATAATAAATTCACTAATTAATAAATAAAGAAGAAAGAAGCCACATAAAATTTCCATAAAGCACGAATTTATGCCGCATAAAATTCAACAGCACAAACACAAAATATTTAAGAACAGCTTATCTTTAGAATTTCTGATATATGTTCTCTATATCATTTCTTTAAAAATAAAACATAGCGATTATATTCAATGGCAGCATGCTTTTATTTGAAAAGTGATACGGTCAAAAAAGTGAGGATTGAGACTAATAGTATCTCCGGAGCTGGAAGGGGGAAAAAAAAACATCTGAAGGAGAGGACCTTTTGCTAACCGCCCTCGAAACAGATAGAATTTTTTTTTTTTTTTAAGTCTGATCCCCGATGTGAGGCATCATTTTTTTCGGGGACTGGGGAAGTCGATTTTTTGCATCATTCGTTTTTGATATCGATAGTTTTAATTGAGTAGTTACGAAACATGCAGTCAATCTTTCTAATCCGATTATCCAGAGTTCTGGAGGATTTTGATCTTCTGTGGAGGTAGTCGTTTTAGAGAAGTATTTTTCAATACCCAAGTTTATGTTCTCAGAAATACTAGTCATTTTTAGACTAGTCAGAAATAACCTTTCGACTCACCACCTGACATGAGCGTGGTGAGTCGAAAGGATTCACTGTGCATCAGAGGTGGGCAAATATTTTTAACCGCTAGCCAAAATGTCTTTTCTAGTGCATCATGCGCACTAGATTATCGTAAAGTACCATGATGCTTGTGTGACGATCCCATGCGATACCCTCGTTGTTTGCCAGAATGCGATGGGGTGGAAGAAGAAAACTTCTCTCGCTGGTATAAATTTATAAAAGTATATAATTTAAAATATCATTTTATGGACTTTAGTTCATATTTTTTATATAAAATAAGACGAGGTAGTCACGATAGCCCTGAATGCGAATCAAAGGATAAGAAAGTACTCATAAAATATACAGGTAAGTTTCAAGGAGTACGAAGCAACAAAAGACATCGATGATGCATATATTTTTATTTTTATTACAAACACTATTTGTAAAATACACTGCATTATGAATGTGCCGTTGCATAAGATTATATAACGCACTGGATTATGCAAACAAAAGTACCGCATCACTCTCGCAGACCTGCTATACGTGATTTTTCTAAAAGGAAACCATACAATTGAAAAGTTATTCAGACTCACTACGCTTCTGAACTGTCCAGAGGCCTTGTTAAATGAAAGTGAAAGCTACTGTCCGAAAAGCAGGAAATGAGAGCGAATTCGTTTAACTTTCTTTTTTGCTCTTAACGGAACTGTGAATTCTAAGAGATAATGCCACAAATATGGTATAAGATTTTGTTTTGCGCTACTTACAATGATCAAAGTCCGCTTTTCGTGCGTAATTTTATTTGTTAACTGGTTAAGTAGAGTGAAGTAACACATTTATTTATCCTCCCTTTTTTGAAGAAAGCTAAAATGTTGCACAATACACTAGACAATTATCCGAGAAGGAAAATGAAAGTGAAAAAGTCATTAATAATTTCCTTTGATCCAAATTTTTTGAAATAATCTCTGAATTATTATGAAACTGCACTTATTTCTTTAATTTTATATCCCAGATCAACAATCTGTCAAGTCTAGTGTTTATGCAAGCCTCTTTCGCGGCTTGCTTCTAAAGAAGAGGGACCTGTACCTGTTTGTACTCGAAATAGATTGAGATATTGACATCAATCTACGCCCAGCTCTAAGCTGTTGTGTTACTAAGTTTATGGAAAATGTATAATGATTTTAATGAGCCCATTTAGTGTAATTCCATAAAAATATTTAATATTTCTAATTAGACATCACGTGATTTAAATGCATTTGTAACTAAATCAATCAGATTAAAAAGTAAACTAAATATTCTTCAAAACTGCGTTTGTTGCTTTTAAATCACTTAGATTGTTACTCAGCAACAAACAGATTAAATTTGAATTTTAAATAATCTTATGATTTATTGAATAACAACACACTGGTGCATGGAAGATAAAAGTATTTTATTTTAGGCAGTGACAACACGTTGCTTTTAAATAGCGGAGTGTGATTAAAACTGAAACATAATATAGTTGATTAAAACTGAAACATAATGTTTTAAATAGTCGATTAAAATTGAAACATAGTGCTTTAAATTGAAACATAATGTTTTAAATAGTTGATTAAAATTGGAACATAATGTTTTAAATAGTATTGAAACATAGTGTTTTAAATAGTTGATTAAAATTGAAGCATAATGTTTTAAATAGTTGATGAAAATTGAAACATAATGTTTTAAGTAGTTGATTAAAAATGAGACATCATGTTTTAAATAGTTGATCAAAATTGAAACATAGGGTTTTAATTAGTTGATTAAAATTGAAACATAATGTTTAAAATAATTTTTTTTAAATTGAAACATACTTTCATTTTGTCGAATGGCAGACTCATCGCACATTTTTTTTATTTCGAACAGTGTTGCCACTGCTCGCTTTCAGATTGCTGATTTGTTAATCAAAAATTCATTAAATTTTACAAGCTACAAAGTAAATAATAATGTGACAAACTGTAACAGCAAATGAATCATCAGGAAAATAACCAGCTGGATATTATTAGAGACTTCCTGTTTCGGACTAACTTAAAGAAACTCA
>KL822462.1:0-15688 GCA_000611955.2 Stegodyphus mimosarum | reverse complement strand
TCCAAGCAAACTTTCGTAAGATTAATCTAGATACTTACGTGATCTCAGCTCAAAATTGAAATCCTCGTAAAGCAGGAACGTTTACATCATATGAACATCGCAGTAGTGTAACCTAAAACAGGAATGTAACCTAAAACAGTTCCGGTTAGTCTTAGCAACATGTGAAACTACTTACCAGATAATGTAATCTGAGCTGCACTTTGCATTGATTGTAGACTCCCATAGACAAAGCACTGGTACATTCCTTGATCTTCTCGAACTACTGACGTGATATGAAGAACTTGGTTGGCAATTAAACGTACCCTGGTGCTTGTCACCAAATGCCGAGTGTCCTTAAACCACGTGATTGAGTGAACAGGATATCCTTCGACACTGCAATTCAATGTAGCCGATCTTCCAGATTCCGTCGTTAATTGTGCTGGGTGAAGGGATACTGAAAGATTTCCTATGTACCAAAAATAAAAATAAACATATAAATGATTTTATTTTCGGTTTTAAAAATCAAAAAAATTAAATTAAATTTCCTAAATATTTATACTGATTGTGCTGTACTTGTATAACATATCGGCTTCTTAAATAGTATTTAGAATGGTTAGCGCTGAAAAGTCTAAGGCATCTGTTTCTGCATTTTAATGTAATTTATCGAGTACGTAAAATTGCTAAATCAAATCAAGAAAATTTTTTCCAGTTTTTATGAAAGCGTAGTCCTAATCTCGTTTCTTTCGGAAACTGCAGTAGCAATTAAATTTTTAAATTATATGGCATTCAACTTGAGCCAATTAAGATGTAATAAAAGTTATATTGCAATAAATAAATAAATAACGAAAAAATCTGAAAGCTTTCAGATTTTACATTAAGCCCAAAGAGGATTTTTTTTTAATTTTTTGTGTTACCTTTATTTATTAAATATCATGTTCTTCGCACCTAAACCTTAAAATTCAATTCAAGAGGAATATCGCAAAATAATTTTAAACTGAGCATTTCCGATACACAGTCTCACGCGCTGGATATAAAAAAGTTTTTTTCTGTACAAAGTTGCCACTGCTGGCTTTGAAATCCTTAAGTATGTTACTCAATAATGCGTTAAAGGTTTACAAAATATGAAATCGACATTAAAACAAATCTCAAATTTCAAATTTGGACTTCCAGATGCCCATATTCGCAGGAGGATTACGTCACTCAAAATTCGATGGCTCTAGGTTTTTACAATGCGAAAAACATACATACATTTATGCAGATTCTTTATTCTTCAATTTCTTTAAATACAATACAGGGCTGCAATATTTGGCAGCAACAGTTTGAATCGTGAACCAGCATTTAATGTTTCCGACGCAAAATGCCGAAACGATAAGAATAGCCCTTCCGAGACAAAGCACCTATTGACTAAAAAGACGAAGAAAAGAAGATATTTGCAGAATAAGGCAATGTAAAAAAAATTGTTTATACTTAAGGAATCTTTTCATCCAAACAGTAATAATGCTCGAAATACAGGAAATTCTGACTTTGCTTTCATAAACAAAATGCAGCAACTATTATAATCGGAAGCAAGACATTCTAAACCACTAATTTCTATCCTGTTATATATATTGTGGGGATTGATTTAATTAACTTAACAGTTAATTTTACTTTGAAGCAACCTTTCCTATTGCTCTAGCTTTCAAGCTACGCTTTCTTGGCAGGATGTATATGAATTAGCGCGCGTGTATTCAAATGAGGAGAAAGAAGTTAGATTTAAGACAAGGTTTGGATGGTGAATTTAGAGTGTGCTCTGCCTGCCTGAAAGCCACTTTTCTATATCTGATTTCTAGTGATTAAATTTCTGTGGCGTTGAGCGTTTGTTTCCATTAAACATGTTTAACGAGTCAAAGCAACGTGTGAAGCCGTTAGGCTAAACGTAACTGTATTTAATTCTAAGTTACTTGTTACCTTTTTCGAGTTAACCCAAAAAAGTGTTGGCTTTTGTAAGCAAGGTAGGGGCCGTCTGTGAACTTTAATTTGAGATAATAAAGTGCTTTTTAAAGCCTTCCGTGGACTTTGTCATATTTTGCCCTACACAGTCTTCTAACGTCTAGTTATTTACGCTACAAAAGTGTACGAGATGTTACAAGATAATTTGCAGTTTTCTCCGTAAGTTTGCTTTTTAAATGAGTAATTACCAGTTTTAAAATATTATTATATAAAATTTGGAACTAAACTGCTAAAAACTATTTAAGGCAATATTTGAAGGAATAATTACGAAAAATGAAAAATTCTTGAATTCTGGAACATGGCTTCAAAGAAACAACACAGTAAGCAATAAAATATGCAAGCAAGATAATTAAGCAATAAAATCCCCAAAGTAAGAACACGTGTACCAGAACACATCGATAGGAATGCCTTTGAAAACTACAACGGCAGAACTAGACTCAAAAGTTCACTTCCTACGTTATTTAGCAGAGATATTACTGCAGTTTCCGGCCTTAATGACAGAAAATTTTCCATTTTCCAAGAGCCAACATTATATTCCAGGCTTCTTCTGAACTCTCAGAATGGCTTCCTATGGACTTGCAGAAATAGTACTCAACCTACTGGAGCCATAGATTAAAAGGAGTTGATTAATATCATCAAGACCGTTGAACAGCATACAAAAGAAGACTTTGTACACGCTTACACAGAAAGTACACTGAGAAAAAAATCTCAAAGTTTTAAATTTTTAAATTACGTCTAAAGGGGCGTTTTTTAACTTTAGTAACTAATATTTTGTGTGTTACCTTTATTTAAGAAACATCATGTTCTTCGCACTTAAACCATAAAACTCAGTTCAACAGCAATATCGCAAAATAATTTTAAAATGAGCATGTCTTTAGTATTTCCGATACACAGTCTCACGCGCTGGACGTAAAAATGTTTTTTTTTTCGTGCAATGTTGTCTGCTCGCTTTGAAATCAACGAGTTTGTTAATCAAAAAATTCGTTAAAGTTTTACAAAATATGAAATAGATAATTAAACAAATTCCATCCAAATTTGGGCTTCCAGATGCCCATATTCGAATGGAAACGTACGTTATTGAAAAATCGATGGCTCTATGTACCGGCTCTAGGTTTGTAATGGGAGAAACATATATACGTTTATGCAGATTCTTCATTATTTAATTTCATTAAATATAATGCAGTGCTCTAATATTTGGCGGAGAAATTTGAAAATGAACAGACATTTTTTCTGTTTTCATGTCTGCGTTTTTCATTCCTCAAAAGCGCGACTTAGTATATATATTAGATTTATATGTAGCATTACTCTAACATAGTGTAGCATATATGTAGTATAACATATATGTAGCATTACTCTAACATAACATTTTGACATAAAATCGGACATTTTCAGAAATAACATACCAATGGTTTTCCATATTTCGATCCTACGACTTAAATTATGCCTAGATATTAAATTTTGTAAGTTTTGGTGTGACATTTATGAAGAAATTTAAAAAGTTATCTTGGAGGATTTTTTTCAGTTGCGCCAAGAATAATTTACTTGGCGAACTTCTTAATTTAACGCAACCCATTTTCTTTTCCTGTTTATTCATTTTCATGTCTTAATAAACACCCGACGCAGCCTCTTGGGGCTCCAGACAGTTGTTGCCGCTAGATAGGGGAGGGCGTCGGACATACGCTTGTTTGCTTATGTTAGGCAACAGGCGACGCGTCTTCAGTAACTTATAATCTGTCCGCAAGCGGGAAAAATTTCATCGTTCATATTTTCAAATAATTTTAACACAGTGCGTAAAGTACATTTTCGTTATTATTGCTTATAATAAATACGCCGAATTTCAAAACGCGCCAAAATGTAAATTCAAGAATATCTTGGGAAATTTTGAGTAAAAAAACTCTAATTTTTTGGAGGTCTGCTTAGAAATACATCTACTTTAAAGTGATGACAAAAGGTTAGACGTTATAATTCAAAACGCTTTTCGAAAATTTTCTAAAATTTGTTTAAAATTACAAATTTGAAAACATATCATAAAAAATGGAAGAATGTTTTTTGGATGAATCTAAATTTCGAAATATGAAAGGAAGAATTAAGTAAGTTTATTAAAAAAACAGATATTAATAATTATATGTATATATGAAATTCAATCAATGTGGAGGAGCTCAAATTTGAGAACTAATTTTTTAAAAATGATTCGTGCGATTTTTTACAAAACGTGCGATTTTTTCGTGCATACTCGCAGTCTGGCATAATTTTTGTCGTAGGATCGACATGACATGGCCTTTCAGAAAATAGCCCGATTTTATGTCAAAATACCTATATAAAACAATGCTATATATAAATCTAATACATATCCTAAGTCGTGCTTTGGAGACATAAAAAACACAAGTTGAATTTCGTCAATCGGGCCATTAGAACGGGAGACATAGAACTGTCCCCCCTTTTTTTTTCACAGTGTTCATCTGATGAGAGAATCACTAATGGAGATCGGGAAGTATCTCAGACTACACCAGACGATATTAATTCTCAACACTAAATTGGCGCTGGAGCCATAACTTCACTTCTAAGCTGGAGTCTCTAGCTTGACGATTAAGCTTCTTGCAATAACGGAAGTACTTAGCGTTTATCCCATTTCTAAGCAAGCAAGACTCTTTGCCTTTTGTGACTCAAAGGCAGCTCTCCAGGTAATCCTCGATGGAAGCTTTTGCATCATCAACGGGACCCGCATTCGCTTAAAGGGGCGTTTCTCGCATTTCAACGTCATAGTTAACGAGAGAACACAGAAACACTGGTAAAAGATTCTCGAAATCTTAGCAATAATAGCAACGCTTATGTTATCCTCTCGGCGCGCAAATGTTGTTGTGGAATAAAAATTTGGGCTTCCAGATGCCCAAATTCACAGTAGTATTACGTCATTTAAAATTTGATGGCCGTCGGTACTGTGGGAGAAACATACATACATTTATGCCGATTCTTCTTCATTTAATTTCTTCAAATATAATACAGGACGATAATATATGGTGGCAACTATTTGAAAAGTGAAACGGACATTCAAAGTGATTCGACGCACGCAAAACAAAAACAATAGTCCTTGAGGTCCGCAAAATCCCAAAACGAAACCAATAGTCCTTGTAAATATTTAATTCCAACAAAGACCAGCTCCATAAAATAAATGGAGTTCGACTTAGAACTAAAACTATGGTCAGGCTTAAAACTGGCCATCACAGAGGATAAAAAATTGACAGAGAAGCTAGGAAAATCTATAGAAACTGCCATAATTGCTTACACAAAAACTGAAAACAACACACATTCTTGATTTTCTGGCCATTTCTGCTGAACTGTTAAATTTGATGTCTTGCTTACAAGACCGATGAACCTCTACGATGATTATATTTTGCAGATTGACATGGCTGTCATCTTCGCCCATGGACCTATTTGACAACAACAACGCAAATAAAAAAACAATAAAAAATGCAATGAAAATAGTGTACATGTTTTGCTAAATTTTATTTTTACTAAATTTGCAATTGTTTCTGATAATTATGCAGTTGCATTCATATCATTCATTTACAATTACTCCACATCAGAGATGCACCAGAAGTCGGTATTGAAAACATAATATTGAATCTCCAGAATGTCCTGACTTTTCTCGCTTTGAAATATTGCTTGAGAATTGTATCTCGCATAAACAGCAATAAAAAGATAATAGTTTTTTCTGCTAAATTCATTTTATCGAACTTTATGAACAGGAAAGGAGAACAGAGAATTTCTTCTGAACAGGAAATGAATTCTTATGGCATTTTGTCCGTATCTACTAAAGACAGCGATCATATAACGAATTGAATGCTGTTTTCTGTATACCGAAACAAGAATGGGAAGCTTTAGTTAGTATTTGAAACTCTCAAAAACATGTCTAGACGCATACGTTGAAAATAAAATAAATATGTACGATTCTCATAGATTAAATATATTAATGGTCTTACTCTTTATATTAAGATTTTTAGAAATATTACAGAAAATCTTTTTGATAACATATAACTTTCATTTACTAACACCGAATCCGCAGAATTAATTTTATTTTGGATCTCAAGATTAATATTTTATGAAGAAAATAAATGGCATATGAAGCAATATATTCTTCACTTCAGTTTGTCATTCAAAAGCATCTTAGTTAAGTTCTGGACATATTATTTTCATTTTCATCATGTTTACCAGACTAGAATTTTAAATACTTTAAATATTTTTCTTGCCAAAGAACGTATTTTTATTCACATTTATTAATTCCTGTGCATATCTTTATTATATGCGGCTTAAGTATATGTCTGTCGCCAATAATTCATTGGTTGCTTGCATAACTGTACTAACCAATGGGGTGAAGTAGCCACGGCATTCAAACAGTAAAATAAATTTTATCACAATAGTTATCATTGTTTTAATTAAATTATCAAATATCTTTAATTTATACAATTGTTGCTTATTATGCATTTAACTATATTTACATATGAATTACCTAGAAACTTGCAAACGTTGAGAAATTAAAAGAGACGAAGCGAACTAACGATTTGTTCGTGGTACATCTCATTAGGTAGGTTTACCCAAACTCCTATGCTAAATATCCTTTCGCGTAAAGAGTTTAAAATTTTGCCCGATTTTATTCCGACATTGTATTTTAAACTGAATTTTCAGCTGAACGCAAATGGAGCGCGTCAGGGGGAAGGTGAACATTTGTTTGCATTGGCAATCATCTATCTTACATAAAAACTACGTCTTATCGTAATTTCGTTTAAGAATGCCTCCTAGAAAATACAGCACTGAAGAGGAGAGAAAAAGAGCTAAAGCTGCACAAAAAACCACTTTCTCGACAAAATGAAACCACTGAGCAAAGAAAGAAATGTATCGCCAGTGGTTTCTTTCATTGCACTCTACTTTAAGCAATTAAGCAAGTAGAAGGGGGAAACCCCGTGGGGCAGTAAGTAAAGGGGCGTCTTCGCCGCCTGCCCTGGGTAATTCAGTTTGAATTAGCAGACACTTTTGCAGAAATCATTTTAATTGCAATTTATAATATCTAGAACAGTGGTCATTTCGTATGACCGCCGGGTTTTCGAGTATAATCATATCAGTGGTATTGCTTGTTGGTTCGCATTCGTGACGGTTCATATTTGTGAACAGTTCAATTTTACAATTAAATTTAAAATACTTTTGATATTTTTAAATTAATCTAAAAGCAATATTAAAAATAAAAATGTTGTAAAGCGATGAAATACTATATAGTATATACATTTTTTCATATCATTTGAAAAGAACAAATAAATGATAGTATTTTATATAATGTTGAGGTCTTGATTTAAAGTGAAATTTTCATACGACTTTACCTAGAGACAACAATTTTTAAGTATTTAAAATTTGTATTATGATTATTTACAAGATATCAGTGCTATATGTTTATATGACTTGAAGTAACCCGTTCTGCATAACTTGTAAATATTTTATGTTTAAGATTTAAGAAAGTAACGTGAATTTAATTTAGTGTTGTCCTTTCGAACTTTTCCAACATCAGATTCACTTATTCCAGAATTTATGCAGATTTTGAGTGGGAAACAGTTTTACTATATAGTGTAGAAATTGACAAATAGGAATAAGATTGCGGCCTGCTTCCTCTACCCTGCCAGTCGAAGAAAGACTGTTGGCGAAACTAAAGTTGTTCTTGCTAGGATTACATTAGACGGAGCCGCCCAACCGGTATAGTGGTTAGCGTCGCTAACTGACGTGCCGAAGGGTCTAGGTTCGAATCCCAGAGAAGGCATTGATGTTTGTAAATGTATGGTGTTAGTGCGGCATGGGGGGCACTCTAAATATGAGGCGAGCCGAAAGTCCCTTCGTGTGGTTTGGTAGAAGGGGAGAGGGATGGAAGTCCCTCGAACTCATCCCCCCCTGGGGTGCTCTCCATCAAAATTTGGGGTGGAACTGAGCCAAATCGCATTGTCACCTGCTAGGTGCTCAAGGCTGTTGCCATAGACAGGCGTAATCTAGCTCTCCTTGCCACGAGGAATTTCGTGGGCTTGAGCTGACTACGTCAGACAAGTGAACATAAGCATTAGACGGAGGCTAGGTTTTGTTTGCTGCGTGTGTGTATTCGAAATTCTGGGGCGAGTTTCGAAACCTTGTAGTTTCTACATAGGTTAGGTTTAATTTCTTGGATTTGTTCTTTTTATGAACGGAAGCTTTTGAACTGACACAAGGTCCAGGTTGTTTGTGTTAATATATTTTAATTTAAGCACTTACAAGTGGTGAGCTCGAATAAAATTTATGTGTTAGTTCTGTTATTTGTTTGCTTGATGATCACTTATTCTGATACCAATAATTCGATGCATAGTTTAGACTTAACACTGACTGAAGCTGTAATTTTAGTTGCTAAGTAGTTCGAACAAACGCAGACATTACAACTGAAGTTAAATTTAAAGACGCAGAGGAAGTGTAAGTTGTAAATATTAATTATGTGACCATAATTCTCTACAAAGCGTAACGTACATACTGTGAACTTACGTACATATCAGGGAGCACATATGCTGTATTTTAGGGCAAAATGATTTTGAGTAATCATTATTTCAGCCCGATGCACGTAAATATTGTAATAAATAAATATATTTACGAATTTTGTATCTAGTTAGCTATTTTTAGTAGAATTATAATTAAAATTATTTTATTTCAAAGTGCAGTGCACCACGTGACAAATTTTAAGACAAAACTAAGCCAGAAAAGTAAGATTACAAGAGCACGTATATTTACCATTGAGTAAACGTTTATCTCTGTAATTGATATTTAATTTGAATAAATGTAATTGACTATTATGTTAGCTAGAACCGTAATTCTACTCTTTTTGCTTTCGAGAAATTGTTAGAACTGTCTCTCGCGGCCTATTTAAGAAGCTATAAAAGCCGGAGAGAAACATCTCAGCTCAGTTGTTTACGTGAGCTGTTGTTGTTTACTTAACTACTGTAATTTTGTTGATCGGATTAGCTTTCTCTGCGCTTTGGATTGCGCTCTATTTGTCGTTTTAGTATTTCAAAGGATAATTTCTGATTATTATGCGTGATACTGCGATATTGCACGAATATCTTTGAGGAAAAATCCAGCGTTTTGTTATATTTCTTGTGCTAAGAATAATTTTTACTGACTTTTTAACGGACTTGTGTACCCGTACGCATGCAACAATATATAAAGGACATATGAGCAACGATGTGATTTTACCGGGTAAAACCATAAACGTTCCTCTTCGTTTTTTCACAAATATGCATTTCTTGCAAGGACCCTTAGATTTAAACATTTGCATTTAGTTTTCTGTGTGTGTCGTGAATTGTCCTAAATAATTTTATTTCCAGTACTTAGAAAGGAAGTAGTAACGTTACATTAAAGATATGTCATGAACTACGTAATGTTTGATAACTTTGTAAGTCACAAAATTATATAAAAATTAGATAAACAGCGGAAAATGTAAAAAAAAATGCCATCTCACCATAAACTGTAAGCTCAGTTTCAACGCGGACTTCTCCTATGCTGTTGTTAACAATACAGATGTACTTTCCAGAGTCTTGAGCTCTTGCACGATCTATAAACAAACTGCCATTCACTTGCAACATTCTGTCTCCAATATGCAAGGGGAGCATCCTGTTATTGTCTCTTCGATACCACATATATTGAGGCACTGGATATCCTTGGGCAGTACACGGTAATTCTGCATTTTCGCCTTCCCTAATCAACGCCCCTGGTCTACCACTGGTAATTCTTGGTGGTATGCTTCCAGTAGGATCTGCAATAAAGAGTATTCTCCCATCAACACTTTTTCACACGCTCATTATTTCCCTAACATGCAAAATTATATTGTTTTTAAAAGCAGAAATTGCGTTTATGGACAATGATGGATATGTGGATAATGATGGGTTTATGGATAATGTTTATCGATGGATTAATGAACGAAAAATGCTCCAAAATTATTAAAAAAATCATGTGCGATGCAAGTAATTTACATCCTCTAAGTTAATATATATGTAAACGAAAAAAAATGCAGCAGTAAATTAAAGAAATACATTATTTTTTTATATGTTTTTTCATCATATAATTTTTTCATTTACTAAAAAGCGAGCATAACACATCACTGCTAGATTTCTTTTTCTGATATTCTGCATCATGATCCACGAGATATAAAAATCATTTGGACTTCATTTTAAAAATCATGGCAAATAATGAATATTATTCAAATTATAAACGACTATGTACTATCTTTTCTATTTCAGCAAATCATTTACAGTTAGTAAAATAAGAAAAAAAAATTTTTAAATATTTAAACAATAAAAAAACAGTTTTATAAAAGAAGCTTTTATTTAAAAGTAAGAAATACTAATTATCTAAAAGTGAAAATATAATTTATCACGCTCTTTAACGGAAAGAGGAAATTAAATAATTCTCTTTACAAAATTCGTATACAAACTCATATCGCAAATAATAAAACGTGTACTCCTCAGTAACGAGATCTATTAATTGAACTACATTCTCAAAAATATAATCCATTATCTCTACAGCTTATACTTCCGACAAGCGCTTGGAAACTCATAGCTTATATTTTGAAGCTGTTCAACACTTTTATAATTCGTGATTTATAATTTGTAAATAAATTTTATAAAGAGAATTATTTAAACTCATGTTCCCATTCATTTCTTCGTTTAGCTCATTTTTTATTTTATGAGTTTAAAATGAAAACTTGCCTTATAAAAACTAATTAATTCTCTTTTTTCAATTTTATATTTCTACTGTCAGCTACTATCAATAAAAGTATCAAATTATTCAGCTGAAAAATTTTTCAAATTTTAAAATTGATTTCAACTTTTGACTACAGCACAAACATCATGTGTGAGGTAAATAACCTTACAGAAACATCTTCATGAAGGAGTTGTTAACAATACGTTTACAACAGTTAAGTGAACAGATTTTTTTATTCAAATTATAAAAATTGCAATATCTTATCATACATATTATACGTTCTGGTAGGGAGTTACAAGTTGAAGCAAGAATCGATAGGAAAAAACATTCACATTAAAATAACTGTTATAAAATTAAAATATACCATACAGCCTTAGTAAAGAAACTTTGGGTCCATCAATAGGAATTATTAAATGCATAATTAAAAATTCGGGACTTTTATTTAATTAATAACTATGATTCTTATCAACCTAAACTTTTTCCGCAACCATTATTGACTTTTATCCATCAGATACATCTTAAGAAGAAAAAAAATCCGGTAGTTCTATATCTACCATTCTATTGGGCTCATTGACGAAATTCAAACTGCGTTTTCCACGTCCCGAAAGCGTGACTTAAGACATGAATTAGATTTATATATAGCATTGTTCTACTATAGGTATTTTGACACAAAATAGGTCTTTTTCCGAAATAACATACCAATGTTTTTCCATATTTAGATTTTAAGACTCAAGATATGCCTAAATGTTAAATTTTGTAAAATTTGGGGCGAAATTTACGGAGAAATTCAAAAATTTAACTCGGCGCATTTTTACAGTTTGCGGCAAGAAAAATTCACTTGGCGAACTTTTTAATACATAGCAACCTATTTTCCTATCTCTTCCATTGTACGAGAGCGGAAAAAACATCACATCTTTCTTACCTTTTCACATTGTGCATGAGCGGAAAAAAAAAGTCACATCGTTCCTACATTCAATAGACTTATAGCAAAGAGCGTAAACCACATTAGATGTTACTATAGCTTTCCAGAAATATGCCAAATTTCAAAACGCGCTAACATATAAATTCACTTATATCTTCGAAAATTTTGAGAAAAAGCTCTAATTTCTTGCAGGTATACTTAGAAATACATTTATTCTAAGTTGATAGTAAAGAATGTATAGGTTATAATTCAAATTTTTTCCAAAAATTTATAAAAATTATTTAAAAATACAAATTTAAAAAATAAATCCTAAAAAAATGGATGAATTTTATTTGGAGTGAACCTAAATTTCGAACTGTAAAGAAGAAATGAAGTAAGTGTAATAAAAAAGAGATATTAATAAAAACGAATCAAATTGAATTAACATTTAGGATGTAAAATTCTGAGAGCTAATTTTTTAAAAACTGCTCTTACAATTTTTACAAAACTTGGCAGTTTGGCATAATCTGAGTCGTAGAATCGAAATATAGAAAAAAAATGGCATGTCATTTCAGAAAAAGCCCAATTTTGTGTGAAATACCTATATTGAAACAATGCTGTATATAAATCTAATACATATCCTAAGTCGCACTTTCGAGACATGGGAAACGCAATTTGAATTTTGTCAATCAGCACATTAGAATGGGAGATATAGAACTGTCCAATTTTGTTTTTTTTTGCTCAGTGTACATTGAAATTAACATAACTGTTATAAAATTAAAATATACCTTACAATCTTAGTAAAGAAACTTTGGGTCCGTCATTAGGAACTATTAAATGCAAAATTAAAAATTCAGGAGGTTTCAAATTCTCTGAAACAACCTTGTATTCGGTGTATATTTACAAAAAACACTCAATCGATTTCGAGGGCAGCTACAGGTCTCTCCTCATCAGGAGAACAAAATATCTAGAAAGGGAAAGAAACCTCAGTAACGGCTTTTTTATACCCTCGGGTAGAACCACGCGCGAGGAGGCATCGCCATCTATCGGCAAAAATAATAATCAAGAATTACGTTAATAGAATTTTAAAAGCCCTAGGAAGGACTGAATTAGACTTAAAATCGTTCACTAAACATGCTAAATCTTTGTGAATATGAAAAGCCTCAAGGAAATCCAATATTATATATATATTTTATTCTCCTGATGAGGGGGGACCTGTAGCTGCCCTCGAAATCGATTGAGTGTTTTTTGTAAATGTACGCCAAATACAAGGTTGTTTCAGAGAATTTGATTATCACTTTGGCGTGTTTCTCTTCTAATAAGGAAGTTTATTTAATTAATAACTATGATTCTTATCAACCTAAACATTTTACGCAACCATTATTTTCTTTGAACTGAGTTTTATCCATCAGAAATATCTTACTTTGAAAAAATATGTACCTTTCTGTTTTAATATGGCTTTTGCTTTCTTTAAAATCCCCTGAAACCTACATCTACAAACGAAAGCTTTCTCTGCATTACCGTGATATTTTTTTTATTTATCTTCCATAGCAACCTTTTGAAAAATTGATATTTTCTTTCAACTTACAGGACAACAACAGTTAATTTACCCTCATTCTTATATTTCAAATTTGATAATGAGTCCAATTAACTATGAGGAGGACATTTATTGCTTCTAGATAATGTTATTTTGAGCATAAACTCAATTACATTTCTTGCAAACATTCAGAGAAGACAGAATATGCAGAAAAGAAAGTTTCTGTTGTTTATTAAAAGTATAGACACACCTAGAATTCCGAAACTCTAGTCGTTCTAGTAGCTTTTCGTTAGCTAAATGAAAAGAGCTCTAGCTCCTCTAACTCCATCGCAATCAGATAGTATTAACGTATCTTACTTAGTTGTATCCCCCTTTTCCAATAAAACCTTCTTTCAAAATGAAATAAGCAGGGGGGTGGAAATAATCCCGAAAGCGTAACTAGGTTACCATTACTCCCTATTCGATCGAAGTACGAATTACTACATGTCAGCGTGTAAATCACCGGAAGCAGTAGAATCCTTTTTCTAACACGCAAGACACGTATTCAAAGCGTTACTTAAAGTAAATGCATGCGGCGAGCCAGTTTTACTTTTTTTTTCCCTTTCCTCTTCGTACTTTAGTTATTGGTATGCAGCTGAAGCACTTTAAAGTTGGCAGTGTATCGTTTTGAATGTAAAAGGACTAGTTTTTGGTATTCGTAATTCTGATGGAGTTTTATAGAGTTTTCTTTTATACATTTTTTTTAGTGGAAGTGGAAGGTAGCGCATTTTATGTTCGAGGAAGTGAGGATATTATTTTCCTAAAAGTAGCGATAGAATTCGGAGGTGTTAGCTTATTGAAACAGAAGAAGTATAAATCCAATTTTGGAGCTTGGATACCATGTTCTGTTCAGTCAGAAACGAGAAACTTCTAAGTAGATTTGAGTTGCGAAATTTGAGTAATTCCCTTTTCATGAACTGAAACCATGAATTTAAAATATAGTTTACTAATATCTGAAACCAATAGTTTATTTCGAGATGAAATATCTATTAAGACGGGAAAAAATAACACCGACGTGTGAAAATAGAACACCATTGGTGTGAGATATTAACGCTGGTAAAAAGTGATACAGTGATGCAGACGATTCAAGTTGAATTTCACCAAACTGATTTAATTCTTAATTTTTTAGATTTTCGCTAAGAAAATTCTTTCGGCTTCCTCTTTCCCCCCTTCTTTTTAGCACATAGGGTGCGTTAACCCAGAAGGCTTTAGTCTCGAAACGGCATTTTTCGTCGAATCACTAAAAGCATAGAATCACTTTTTAAGTTGTTGCCACCCAATATTATCATTCTATATTATATTTCAAAAAAATAAATAATGAAGAATCTACATGAATGTATATACAGGGTGTATCAGTACAGCGATGACAAACATTAAGGAAAGACAGGGTACACCTAGACGATAAGAAATCACATAGCAATACATGGTCGGCAACGCTCTCCTGGCGCGGTAGTGACGACACACCTAGAATACGCAAAAAAGAAACGCAAAACGCAAAAAAGACACAAACAGCGAGAAAAAACATATTTTATTATGTTTAGTACAGCAGGAACCAACAAAAACAAACAACGATTGTCATTAAAGAAGGCGTTCGAAATTACGACTCCGGACCGTAATGCAGACCGCATTTCTCTGGCGCATGGAAGATCAGCATCCCGAATGGAAGATCGCATGGAAGATGTATGACGCACGACTCTTGCATCATGGTCCAGGTCGAACACCTTCTTTGATGACGATCGTTGTCTCTTCATGTTATTTTCTCTTTGTTTTGGTTGTACTCCGAATAATAAACATGTTTTCGCACCCCATTCGCATCCTTTCTCTGACTTTTGTGTAGCCACTACCGCGCAGACCATGCATTGCTATGTGATTTCCAATCGTCTAAGCTATGTCTCCTGAATGTGTTGTTACCTCTGTATTGATACACCCTGTATGCTTCTGGGACTGAGAAAAAACAGTATCTAGAGCCATCAAATTTTGAATAGCGTAGTCCTCTACCCGATTATGGGCACCTGCAAGACAGAATTTTAAATTTTGAATTTTATTATGTATTTCAGATTTTGTAAAAAATTATCAAATTTTTGATTAAAAACTCAGAGATTTCAAAGCTAGCAGTGCCAACAATCTACTGAATAAAACATTTTTATCCCCAGCGAGCGAGACTGACTATCTGTTGGAATTTCTAAGGATACGCTGATCTGAAATATTTTTAGCTCAAAGGGGCGTGAGCCAAAAGGCTTTGGAAATAGCTCTCGAATCGTGTATGTGCGTGTAAATGAAAACAATGACCATTTGGGTGTAATATAAAATCTGAAAGCTTTCAGATTTTTTTTTCTTTTTGACTTTTGCCTTTTTACATTAGTTAGTGCAGTGATTGTTATCCTTTTCATATTGAAGCGTTTTTAAAATTCTATAGCATGATCTGTTGACTCTGTTAAATCGAGAAATACGCGGCACCATTGTTAAATAGAGAGAAATAATCCTTTTAAACC
>KL822458.1:0-12283 GCA_000611955.2 Stegodyphus mimosarum | reverse complement strand
TATTATGTACAATAATATACATTATTTTATTATATGCATTAAATTATTATATATATATATATTTATTATATTATTCATTTACACTGCTCGTCATTGAAAATGCAACACCAAGAAGGAGCGGTCAGAAATTTATGCAAATTTTAGAGTAGACGTATGTCACTGAGTTATGCGAATGATGTGAAATGCGCAGCTCTCCGACGCACGTGAAGTTAAGATATAAGGGAAGAAACGTGCAGAATGGGCAATATTTGTGTCCTTATTTCTGCCAGACGAATTATCGAAGAAAGTTGGTTTTTGTCCCGGAGGATACTTGTAATAGGAGAGAATGCCAAGCCCCCGTCAACGAAGGCACTTCCAGCAGATAGACGATTTTATGAGGGGTATGGTGATCGGACTGAGAAGAGCCGGTTGGTCCTTACGTCAAATCGCAGCTCATACCCACATGGATGCGAGCACGGTGCATCGGCTATGGCGAACATCATTGGAACAAGGGAATGTGGGAAGAAGGAGGGGTGTAGGCGCAGCCAGAGTGATGTCAGCACGTGTGGATCGACGCATCCGCTGACAAGCTGTGGCGGTCCCACAAGTCACTTGTACTGCGATTCTGCAGCATGTTCCCGTGTCGACGAGATCCACTTGCAAGATACCCTGGATGTTCCCGTGTCGACGAGAACCATTTCCCGTTGATTGGTTGAACGTGGCTTGCACTGACGGCGTCCGTTAAGAAGACTGCCATTGACCCCACAGCATAGACGCCAATGTTTAGAATGATGCCGGACTGCAGCGATGTGGATGACAGAAAGGCGAAACGTCGTGTTCTCAGAGGAGTCACGCTTCTGTTTATCCAGTGACAGTCGCCGCATATGTGTGAGGTGTCGACGTGGAGACAGATCTAATCCGGCAGTAACTGTGGAACGCTCCACCGCGCGACAACGTGGCATAATGGTTTGGGGCGCTATTGCCTACGATTCCAGGTCACCTCTAGTTCGTATTCAGGGCACTATGACGGTCCAACGATACTTGGATAATGTACTGCGACCGGTGGCAATCTCCTACCTTCATGGGCTGCGTAATGCAATTTTTCAACAGGATAACGCCCGACCACACAGTGTTCGCATCTGCCAACATGCTCTGCAAGGTATACAGACGCTTTCCTGGCCACCGTACCCTTCTGACCTGTCACCAATCGAACATGTGTGGGATGTGATTGGACGCCGTTTGCAGACTCTGCCCCTGCCTCGTTCAGAAGACGAACTGTGGCAAATGGTTGAAAGGGAATGGAGAGCTATCCCTCAGGACACCATCCGCACTCTTATTGACTCTATGCCTAGACGTGTTTCTCCCTGCATCGCTGTCCGCGTTGGTTCTACATCCTACTGAGCCGACGCCGTTCTCGCTCTATATTCTGACTATCATTTTGAAACAGAGATCACTTATTGCTGATTGCTGTCTCAGTCTTTTTTCCAAATTTCATCACTGACCACTCCTTCTTGGTGTTGCATTTTCAATGTCGAGAAGTGTATAAATGTAAATCAGAAACTATAAAATTAGACTTATATCATACATGGTTTTTATACAAATATAAATTGCTTAATGAAAAAAATTAGAAAGTAGAAACACTAGAATTCAGCTATAAAATTAGACACAAAAGTGTGCATACTAATATAAAAAGAAAAAATTATTTTTCATGGTAATTTATTTTGCATGGTCAAATCTGACACTGAATTAACGAGATCTACCATTGCTCTTTAATTTTTAAATGCAAACAACAATATTGAGCGCACATTTCAGGTAGCGATGTGCAGAATTTTGGTAAGATACGCAATTTATCAGCAGATTGATGATCATTTTCATATAATTTCACATTTAAACCTGTAAGACACTTTGTGACTTCTGCTAGAAACGTTATTTCGTTCACTTACTGAATGTTATTCATAAAAGCTTGTAGCTTTTCACTTTGCTTTTAGGAAAGTTTAGTGTTTGCAAGCGGTGTCCAGAATTTGGCTGATCATGACATGAAGAAGTATTGAGCTGGGATTTTGAGCTGGAGAAGTATTGTGCCACATCCTGTACATTTACCTGCAATCTCTGGGGCGTCATGTGTTGAACTCCTTAAAGGTTCTTCCCTGATACACTGAAATTTGTCCCAAGTTACGTTTAAATGTCATTAAAATGGATTTAATTAGCAGCATTTCAGTTTTATTTAATTTGTGAGTAGTTCTTCTGGCAGCTATCTGATGTGAAAACTGATTTTCTTCTTCTGTTTGCTTTTTAAAATATACCGCAGATTTAATATACTGAAGTAGTCTTTCACAGTTTGCCTATCTAATAACGGTCTGGCTGGCTAGCTGTTTCTTCGGCTATTAAACCCATCAAATAACTTATTTTATTAGATATAAAACTTCCAATTTTGAAGATGATCGGCCACTTTATTGTATTTAGAGATTTCACTGGCCACTTTTTTTTCCTGGAAGAGAAACATATTTGTTGCTTTGTTTCACAAAATATTCACGCTTTCTGCTATAGGTTTTTAAAAAGAGATACTGTTTTGGCATATGAAACATAATATGCTTCGTTATGCTCAATAACAAATCTTCATGTGTCTAAGAAACTCTGTGCTCAGAATTAGTTTTTAACTGAGGGCTCTTTACTTGGTGTGATGTTTTGTGACAAAATGTTTCTTCAGACAATTGATATATAACATATTAGCATTTATTCAATGAAAAGATATTTCGAACCGAAAACAATGGAAATCTGAATTGCTTTTAATAAAAAAAAATTGAAGGGTATTCACAAACGTAGCCTACACATAATCTTAGATCATGGAATAGGCGCTAGGACGACTCTGAAGTTTTTAAAAACTCCTCCTACTCCGGAAAGAACGGATGTACTAGAACGGATGTACTAGAATGGAATGTACTAGAAGTGAACGGATGTACTAGAATATGATCTCTTTAAGTGGGTAAAAATGTCAAGTAATAATAGTTAAACAAGTAAAATTGTTGGTGACTGAATAGTGGAAATTAATTAAATAAAATTCTTTAATCTTAATTATAAACAAGGAGCATTTGAGGTAATTTTTAAATATACTTTTTTCTTAAACTGTTAGATGTACCCATTGACGTATTTCTAGGTTATTCCTTTTCAAGAATAACTAATAAAAATAGCAGTTTTATGCTGTTATTAAAATTTTGCACATCTGTGATCAGAAAACAAAAAATGTTTTAAATTCCTTTTATGCCAAGTAATTTCTATCATTGAAGTAAAGGGCTTTTTAAAATACAGAATAAGAGTAGTGTTTATCTGTAATCGTTAAAAGCTGGTATGCTCTGATACCTTTCATAAACTCCTTTATAAGGATCTCAAGGTTGCATTGTAATATTCACCATAAGTACAAACGAAACATCGCTCGTTTCCTAATAGTTGTTTGACCAGCAGGTAAGAAGAGAAGGTGCACCTGACCTAACTCAGTCTACAAACCTGATACTCAGAGGTATAGTTGAGATGCAATAAAAAAGGACTGATTTTGCTGAATGAACTTACCTACATGTCTCGCATCCCGTACAAATAAAGTGTGATTCTTTGACTCCAAATCTTGAAAAGCATGAGCATCTCGTTTGATTGAAAACATACAAATAGGTGCTGTGTCCAGAAGTAATATAATTACCGTATTTACTCGCGTATTTCTCAACGCTTGAAAAGCGGGATGGAAAAGGCCGCCGGTACTATAGAGATTATACAAACACTTAAATTATAAACATAACACATTAAAAAGCACAATGAAGACACGTTAATATTTATTTTATGTATTTCAAAGGATTTATGAATTTCAATAATATTCTTATAACTTACACAAAATAATTTCCTATTTTTGCATATATTTTGTACTGCTACCATAAATCAGTAGTTTCTAAATCATATGCTAAAAATACTAGGAGAAAAAATGCGAGTAAATACGGTATTCCATTTTTCCCCCATAATATTTTAAACACTGTGTGTTACCTATAAACGTTCAATGAATCTATGAATCATCTTGATGATTAGTCATTAGAAACGTCTGATTTCGTCTATAAATTATCACATACTTAGCTGCTATGACAAATTGAATTTTTGTTTTTCATGGAGTTTTGCAAGTGCATCGATTTTGAGTCTGTCTGTGCAACACTGGAGGGTATTTTAAATATCTATAATATGACCACGTTTATCATGTATCCAGTTATGTATTCATAAATATATGTTCCAAATAAAATGCATAACCTTTGAGATGTATAATGCATTCTCGTGAGTCTTGCAGAGAAAGAATCACTCTAATTATATGTTCCGAACAATTACGCTTACGTAAAATTGCATCTCAATACGCGCACATAAGTACTTCAAAGTTTAATTTTTAATGTACGCAAATCAAATATTATCGATATTAAAATTAATAACAAAGTGACTCGATACTGTATGTTCTTATTTGTATTCATATTTTCTTTCTTTGGCAAGGTTAGATTACCTTACCAGACTTTAAAAGGCTCCAAATCTTTCGCAAAATCCTCATAATCCTCTTTTTCATCGTAAAAACAAAGATGGTGGTGGTAATAATATTCCTGAAACAGCTTTATTCCAACCGTTCTTAATTGGGCTCTTTCCTATAGTGCGTATGTAAAAAAGATTCTTATTTCTTAAACCATTCCTCAAAAGACATTAAAGCAATGAAAACATGCTTTAAATGTACGAGTACTGAGTACATAGTGTCATAGACTATAGTCGTAGATTCTATGAAATACATTTCAAGGGATAACAGAGTAAAAGTTAATGTTTTTCCATCAAAGAACTATACAAGCAATGAAACATCGGCTCGAAATGCTGGTTTACATTTCGTATACATCTGGTGCGAAATACTTGTCTACATCTTAAGTCTTATATTAACCATACGCATATTTATACGCATATTTATGCGTATGGTTAACCATAACCGTAAGCCAATTTATAACCATAAGCATACGGCCGTAAGAAGAAATTACGATCGCATTCAAGCTGTTGTGTTGTGCTATGCTAAATAATATTATTTAAGGCGAGTTTTGTATTCATAAATAATTTGCGGAGATTTATTTATTTTAGACTAACAGTTAATTTTTAGTTAAAGCAAGTTTCCTGTCAGTCTAGTTTTCTCCCACGTTTTCCTGACTGAATGCTAATCAGATAGCGCGTATGTATTCAAAATTAAGGTAGAAAGAAGAGCTATTTAAGCGAAACTTTTAGAAGGTGATTTTAGAGCGTGGTATGCCTGTTTGTAGGACATGTTGTTACTCTGAGCTACTAGCGATTTGATTCTATGGCGTTGAGTGCTTCTAGCCATTAGGCTTGTTTCCGCCTGCTTCTACGAGTCAAAGGCTTTCTGCGCCTTAAATTATCCTGTGAGCCGTTAGGCTAGTTTAAGTACATTTTATTTTAAGTTAACCATTATCTCTTTAAGTTAAGTCAGAAGTGTTGGATTTATGTAAGCCCAAGTGGAACCATTTGTTCAACTATATGTGATTAAATAAAGGGTCCTTTACACCTTTCTCCCGACTCTTCTGTCGTTTTAAGACCTGAGGATAATTCCTCATACAGTCTTCAAGAGCTCGTTAGTTTATGTTACCTGAAAATACGTAGTCTCTTATTCAGACTCCAAGTTCATATTTTTAAACTGAAGGAGGAGGATGGAGTTGCAGTGAATCACAGATGACTGAAACCGTGGATTAGGAAGAATATATGGTTTTTAATTTTAACATGTCAGTCAGTTTTTTAATCGAAAATGAGTGTGCCGTAATGATTTCAAATTATTAACTGAAGTAATCTGAACCTTTCATATTGAAAATCGGAAAGTCTTAAAAATGGCATGCACTGAACTAACCAGCCTATGTTTCAGTTCAAAATTAGTTTCTATATATGCTTTATAGTATCTGTGAAAAAGAGAAGTAGACCAACTGACAACTAAAGAATTTAAGCTAAAATTTCAGAAATTAATTTTAAACTCTCATTAAGGTAACTTTTTTTTTCACTCACACAAATAAGGCCTTCCGATCTTGAGCTCTCAATGTTTCTCGGAAAAACTGTACATGAATGTACTTATCTTTTTGCTGACAAATTTATAAAGCAAAACAAACTAGCTGGTAATGTTTTATAGATAATCTTAAAAAAATATTAAATAAGAAGTTCTTGATTGCCAATGACAAATTTTCTGAGGAAATTTAGCAAAAGTTTTGTATATTTTCTGTTTACATCGATATAATAGATTTTTTAATATTATGTGCTTCTAAGTGAGCAAAAGTATTTGTAGATTTCTGTCTGTTGCATTATTTTCAATATTTTAATTGAAATTTTTAATTTAATTTTTAACTTAAAATTCTTCCTCAGGTTTTCGCTGAAATTGCAGTTCGCACTTATTTGAACGTTAAACTGATTGAGAAAGAAACATATGCAGTCGATTTTACACTATATCTTTCTATTCTGTTAAAAAAGAAAGCTGTTATGTTAAAATGGGCTGCCAAATTCTTTCAGAAAAGAAAAATAATTAGATAGGAAAGATATTATAAGTCATTTGAAGATATTATAGTATTCAGCAGTGATAATCACTTGGCCGCTGGTGAGGCAAACAGCAAAAAAATAAGGATTTTAATCACGAAAGGCAAACTTTCTCTTAGAATTCGCCGTAATTAAAGAATTCTTTTCATTCAGTAGCTTTAAGTCAAGAAAATACTCGTAACAGAAAGTTTCACCATGCAAAAGATTTCGACTTAATCGACTCTCATTTCGACTTAATTTGTAAAAAATTATATACACTGCATTAAAGTTAATTTATACGTATTCTCTTAAATGCAAACTATAGTCATTTTTTTGTAAATCTCTCTTTCTCTCTCTGTGCCTTTTTTCTTTCTTTTGCAAACTGCAAATTTTTTTTTAAACCTTGCAGGCAAGCTGACTGGCAAAGTCTAAAAATTAGTGCGACATTTGAATTAGACTTAATCCTAAACTATGTCTTTATTTGGGGGTATAAATGCATCCAGTGTGATCTAGATGTTGTGTCAAGGTTGTACAGCCAGGCATTTGAAAGTAACATACTGAAGAGGATACAAAACTAAAAAACTTGAGTTCTGAGATTTTAACAGAATATGAAACTCCAACAGAAATTGCAATTGACAAAGAAAGAGATGAAAACATACCCTTATCAGTTGAAGAGACTAGCTGTGAAAATGAATCGGGCAACATATTTAAAAGGGAATTTACATGTTCCGTCAAATAATTGGGGGGGAGTAAAACCCATCAATCATATATAACGGGATTATAACGAAAAGGAGGTAAAACTGACGTAATACAAGACGGAGAGAAACAAATGTAGCTTAAACAATGTGTCAAACATTAATTTGGGCCAGTGAAAAATTGGCGGTATTTTTATTACTGGGCGAAAAATGTCTTGAAATCTGATGACCGTAAAAGAAATTGAAGGAAACATGGAATTTTTAAGGGAAATTAGCCATGTTACCTATAGGTAAAATCCACGAGACTCATGCTGTCAACCCATTCGCCAGGACTTGAGCTCATGTCAAACTACTACCTCAGGGTAGGTTGGCCTCAGGGAGGTTGGCCTAACCTGACAGTTGCCATCGCATTTTTGAACTTTGTAATTTGATTCAGTTCTTTAAGTGTGAGAGGATCAATGCTTTGATCATATTTTTACTGTACATCACACGTTGACTACATAGGTGCATTTATTATCACGTAAAGTGTGTATTATTTGCATGGCGTTAAAATCATTGCAAGGTGAGATATCTTTCTAAAGTACGATGTATTACTTCCAGAATTTCTAGCATTCTGGCCTAATTCTTCAACAATTAAATTTATATCAGTTCTTGTCTTTCTTTAATTTTAAATTAGGGTGTACTGACAAGGTAAAATGTGTATCGATCACTTTTTACCTCTTCATTTATCATTTGTGTTTTCGTTGGGTGAATTCATCAATTTAGTGATTTTACAGAGTTTTAAAACTACACTTTAATAATATGGAAAATTGCTAAGTTTAGGCTTGTATGATTACGACAAAACACGCGAATGCTATTTTCCTAACGGAAGGGATGCTTTCGTGGGAGACTTTTTAAGGGAAGCTGGCTTGTATCTAAGTCACATACGTCAGTTCTCCTGCGGAATTTGAATCGCGTCGAATTACCAGCGCTCGGCGGCTGGTGAGACAGAAAAATCGCAAAATCTTGTAATTCTTTACAGATATTTAATTGTGCCTGTGCAAAATTTAGCAGGTAGCTTTTTTACAATCATGCATTTTATTTCTAGATGAAAAGATTTCTGTATTTTTTCCCAAGCAAAATTCAAAGTTGGGAGGCCTTCCTCGTTAGAAGAGTTTTGTTTTTGCCGTACAGGAAAACTTTTTATTAAAGATTTGGATAATTTTAAGGAATGTAAGCAAACCTATATGCTTCATAACAGACATAGGTGTGACGCTATCTTATATAAAAAAAAATTAAATAATAGGCGTTATTTTACGGATAAATTGTAAGAACCGAAGGTCCTCTTTATGAACTTTCTTTTTCATTAATTACACGTCATGCTGGTTATTTGTTTAAGAACTTTTACACTATACGAATGTTTCTTTTCTGCTTTTGTTACTTCTGCCTCGTTTGTTTATGCGTAATAGCTTGTAGTCATTTTCTGAGGTCATGTATTTACTGAATTCAGTAAACTACAATTATACTTGTATGAATAATATTATTATCTTCTAGTCTTTAAGAAAATTACTCTAAGTATCTTGAATCATTCTAACTATGTTACACTGACATTCTTTCAAATCTGGGATTTCATTTCATTATGCACTTTATCTAACAAATATTTTAACATTATCTACAGAGACTGCAGAGAGTAATTCATTAACTCAGATTTGATCACTTCAAACTTTAAGCGAATATTCTGGTCAATGTGACTGAAGATCTGATGATCTCGATGGTCACTACATACGAAACAAAGTTTGCGATTTTAAGTATTAATCGACAGTGTGAGTTCGGTGACTTCGGCCGTTATCATCAAGAAAAACAGCATCCAGATCCACAGCTCCAAGAAAAGAGCGAACACATTGAGTAAGATATTATCGCTATACCATATTCTTTTTACATCAGCACAATGCTGGTCGTATCAGTGTGAAGATGCAATGATGGGCACGAACGCTGGAAACCAGCATACTTCATCGTCTTACGGATCCAGCCTCCGGAACCGATGATATGAGATGACATTGAATGCAACATCACATTTACCTCTAGTCCTCATATCCGGTATTTTGAGCAGTCTTCATTACATTACTGATCTTTAAATGCTTGTGACTGACCATACCTATCGGCCCTCCTTTCAACCGGACATTCCGAAAGACCGCATGTTACCCACGCTTTCTTCAGTACACAAGGTATTCGATCTTTTCCTTTGACCTCATATTCTGTAGACCTGTTACCATCTAAAAACGTTTAGTAAATAGTTGTAGGGAGAAAATATCTGCCAGCTAGTACGATAGGAACTCTAGTATTGAAGCCGAATGGACTATATGATCAAGCGTATGAAAGCTTCTAATATTGCCAAAGGAGAATGGTCGGAGGACAGATTTCTACTTGTTCTGTACCTTAATATTATATGAAATTTTAATCATTTCAACTTCCATTATAATGTATTTGTGAAATAAATGTTATTCCGCTAATTGTTTTTCTTCATGGTTTATCAATATTAATGACCAGCAGTGTTTATACATTACTTTTCCTTGATAAAAGTGCTTGGTACGCAAAATGTTTTCTGCAGTATAGCTTTCGCGTGTGTATACCTGTTATGAAGGCAGATTTTGTGGCTGCGTGTTGTTTCATTTGCCGAACATGCTAGTTTTTTCTTTCGTTGCTTAACTTTTGACCACCAATCTATTTATCGTTATTGTAGCTTTTCCTGCACAAAGGTTATCTTTTCAGTTATAGATTTTAATAGGTAAAGTAAAAATATAGACTAAACAGAAATACCGTGGCAATAAGTTTGAAGCCATAATATTTGCCTCTAAATGCAAATAGAAAGTTCTAGAAGTAATATATATAGAGTTCACCTTATCTTTCAAAACCCGCTCCAATTCATTCATGTTAACTAAGGCTGTAAGTGTAAGTCATTTGCTGTGTCAATAAGATAGTGCTCCTGACAGTGCGTAGGAATGATTTGCAAGTTCTACTGCAGAGTGAAAGTGAAGTCACGAGTATAATAATATGAATTTGAATTTATAAGATGAAAAATCTCTTGCAGCTGTACAAACCAGGCAGACAGTTTTTGTTATGTGTAGTGAGTTATCTATCAAAACACTGAGGTGAAATGTTAGCGTTTTACTTTAAAAAGCTTATGAGTTGTATTTTGATTGTAGATTGGATCAGAATCAGCAAAGGCACCAGATATCTGTAGTGCCTCAATGTACATTTTGAATGTATGAATGAAACATATTACATGCCTTTTGCAATCTCAGTGCAAAGGCAAAACTTAACATTTGTTGGAAAATCATCATTTTGGGCTCTGTCTTGTGGTGCAACCTTTTAGTGGAGATGGTAACTACGCTATCGTTGGCCCAGTATTCTTGAAGCGGTAAGTGACATCGGGAGTCGAACAGAGATTTTGTAGCGTAAAAAACAAACATTGTACTGCGAGGTAAAAGTATATTTCGAACTTCGGAGCAACTATTTTGATATAGTGTTTTCTAGTGTATGGCCCTGCTTGGTCGTCGAGCCGCCATAAATCATTTAATTGATTGCTAAATTTAGCAGACTAATATATATGGAAAATCTAGACATATAGCTGTATAAACCCTTTTTGGAACGGTAGCAAAGTGATGAACCACTTGTTTGTTTTTTACTTTTGCTATATTACTCTCATCAGCAACTAAATTTATAGCTCATAACCCAGAACTTCTCATACCTAGGCCAACCGATTCCTCGACAAACGAAGAACAGCGGGATACCCCATTCTATAGGTAAGACCTTAATTTTCCCACTTACAAAAGATATAGTTAAATTAAGATTTAGCGAAAAATTATCCAAGAACATTGATTTGACGATACAGTTAGGTGCCGTATGGCATGGCTAATAATGTAAAATAAAGGAAAATCTACTTTTATTTACTTTATTATGCTTTTCGAATGATGCAGAGTTCATTCATTATGTCAGATATGAATTTCACAATGAAATTCTCTTGAAGATATGCTATTTTTGAAAACTCTGCCAACTCGTACAGTTGGAAAACAAATTTTAAAGTCCTAAATGAGTACATGAAATTGATTGAAAAAAAAATATACAAGTTTTTGCTCGGATGAGGCTCTCTGCTTTTATTCGTAGGCGTAGTGACATCGAAGCTAAAGTTAGAGCTGTGGTATCTGATTGACGTTATCTGGACCCATTGTTTCACTCAGAGAGAAACCTTGGTGGCAAAAGCTATGTCATCTACATTCAAAACCGCGTTAAATGACAGCATTAAAATAATCAGTTTTACTAAGGTAGAGCCTCTGAACAGTAGCATATTTTTATTTTTGTTATTCCATGGGCAGGGAGCACAAACAGCTTCTTCCTTCATTTTGAAATTTGCTGGCTTTCAAGGGATAAGGTAATACAAGGCTCTTCGAATTAAAACTGGAAATCCTGTTATTTATGGATGAAATTAATTAAGCCATTAAAATAATGGCAAAACAGGTTGAGGACCACTGAGATAAGTGTACTAGAATCCCTCAAGGCAAGTTGAAAATGACATCAAAAATTGCAAATTGTGAAATTAATTTTTGTCGTCAAAGAGACAAACTTCTAACACGTAATTTTATTTTTTCATAGCGTGTATAAAACTTTTTCAAATGTAAGTTAGAAAACGGGAGATTTCATTATTTGCCAAAAATTAATTTTAAGTTTGGTTTTTAAAAATTTAATATTGCGAAAATATGCATATTTTCATCATTTAAAACCCTTCTGTAATTTGAAATATACGGCTATGACTGATCGATTGCGAAATAAAGGGTGAATAAGGGGCTGTATATATATATATATATATATAGATAGATAGATAGATAGACAGATAGTACTGTCGATTGCAATAAAAAGGGAAGTGCAAAATTAGATGTTATAACTGTCCTATATACAAAATTTCAACGTTTTACGAAGAGTCGTTTTTGAGTTATTAGAGATACATACGTACGCACTTACGTAAAGATATCATGAAAAAATTCCTTCTGAATCCATTTTACAATCCGTTTTTGGAAAAAAAA
>KK121742.1:1867-16868 GCA_000611955.2 Stegodyphus mimosarum | reverse complement strand
TCGGAGGTTTTCTTTCGTCAGGAAAGATACTATTGCAGGTGAGCGTGCCAGTGGAGGTGTAGGCCTCCTCGCCTCTCTGGACTATCCATCAAATGCACTTTATCTGACGACGTCTCTCCAAGTTGTCGCTCTGCAAATAAATTTGAATATTGTGCTTTCAGTCGTCTCGTTGTATTTGCCTCCAAACGAGCACATTGACCAACAATATTTGAATGAGCTTGTAAAGCAGCTGCTTGAGCCCTTTATCCTTGTAGGAGATTTTAATGGGCACAGTCCGCTCTGGGGAAATAAAGACGCCAATTCAAGAGGAAGACAAATCGAGCAGCTGATTGAAGATCACAACCTTTGTCTTCTCAATAATGGGCAGGACACATACTTCCACGAGCCTACAAGAACTTTTCACGCCCTTGATCTTGCCATCTGTTCACCATCTCTGTTGCCATTTTGTACATACAAGAACTTTTCACGCCCTTGATCTTGCCATCTGTTCACCATCTCTGTTGCCATTTTGTACATTTAGTGTCGGGAATGATATTCATAACAGCGATCATTATCCCATTTTCGTATCTCTCTCACGAAGAGGAGCAAACCCCATGTCGAGATCCCCTCGTTTTATATATGAAAGGGCAGACTGGGAAGTCTTCTCTTCTGTTGCAGAGCTCACAGCAAAAATGGTAGATGTGCATTTGCATGAGGTAATGGAACCAATTACGTATGCTATCATTCAAGCAGCTACGCTCTCTATTCCAAAAAGATCAGGAAAATTGCCTAAATATTCCAAACCATGGTGGAACCGCGATTGTCAGGAAGCAGTGAGAAAACAGAGTTAAGCTTGGGGAATTTTCCGCAGATATCCAACTGTTCGAAACCTTATAGCATTTAAAAGAGCCAAAGCAAACGCACGAAAAGCACGACGGCAGAGCCAGACGGATTCCTGGATTTCATATGTGTCAACAATAACATCCTCTACACAAAGTAAACGAGTTTGGGAGAGAGTTAAAAAAGCATAAGGAATTTATAAAGACCACTCACTTTCCTTTTTGGAAAAAGATGGCCGAGGGATTAGCACCATAGAAGAAATCGCGAATACTGTGAAGCATTTGCTGCCGTTTCTTCCAGCAGAAACTACTCACCCGCATTTCTTTCTATAAAGCAGCGCTCTGAGAAAATCCCATTGCATTGAACTCCTCGAACTCTGAGCCTTACAATAGTGATTTTACCATGTTTGCGTTAAAGAAAGCCTTGTTTCAGACACATGAGTCTTCTCCGGGTCTTGATGGCGTCAGCTACGAAATGCTGAAGCATCTGTCCTATAAATCACCGACTGCCGTACTAACCCTTTACAATAGGATGTGGAATGAGCATACATTGCCCAGTGCATGGAAGAAAGCTGTTGCCATTCCGATCGCGAAGCCAGGAAAAGACCAGCGGAATCCCTCGAATTATCGGCCAATTACCCTTACCAGTTGCGTATGCAAACTGTTTGAAAAAATGGCAAACAGCCGCCTAGTCTATTACTTGGAAAAGAATAACATAATATCGTCTTATCAAAGCGGTTTCCGGAAGGAAAGGACAACTGTAGATAACATGCTCCTTTTGGAGACATCAATTCGAAAAGCTTTCCTTAGAAGAAACCAGCTTGTCTCTATCTTTTTCGATATTGAGAAAGCTTACGATAAGGCATGGAGTTATGAGATCCTTCGTGATCTTCATGACAGTGGCTTACGCGGCAACTTGCCTTTTCTAATTCAGAACTTTCTGACGGACAGAACTTTTCAGGTAAGGATTGGCTCTGTGATGTCTGAGATTTTCGAACAGGAAGAGGGTGTGCCTTAAGGCTGTGTACTAAGTGTAACTCTATTCAGCTTAAAAATAAACTCTATATTGAAAGAACTTCCTCCAACTATTTTAGGATCTTTATATGTGGACGACCTCCAGATTGGCTGTCGAGGAGCAGATATATAATATATAGAGAGACAATTGCAGATCACTTTGAACGGGATCCAAGAGTGGTCGAATAAACAAGGATTTACTTTTTCCGAACAGAAGACCGTGTGCGTGCACTTTTGTAGAAAAAGAGGTCTCCATCCTGAACCTGAACTATATCTGAATGGATCAGCGATCCCGGTTGGGCCTGAAGCAAAATTTTTAGGGCTGATATTCGACCGTAAACTGACTTTCCTTCCTCATGTTTTAAATTTGAGAAAGAAATGTATGAAAATTCTAAACATTTTGAAAGTCTTGGCGAACACGTCATGGGGCGCTGACCGATGCTCTATGCTTCCTATATACAGAGCACTCGTCCGTTCTGGACTGAACTATGGCTCAGTTATATATGGATCCTCCCGGTCATCAGTGTTGAATAAATTAGATCCTGTTCATCATCAAGCTCTGCAGATTTGTTCTGGAGCATTCAGGACATCTCCTATTCAGAGTCTTTATGTTGATTCTTACGAATCATCTCTCCATTTGAGGCGTGAACATTTGTCTCTTTTGCAATATTTTAACATTTTATCTCAACCTGACAAACTTAATAGGCTAGCTTTACTAGATAGCTGTTGTGAAACCTTATTTGAAGCACGTCCATCCTGTGTGCCTACCTTTTTTTTAAGAGTTCGCCCTCTGATCGAGGAACTCTCCCTGTCTGACATATGTCCCCAAGCCATGCAATACTTTGAAATTCCTCCTTGGGAACAGGCAGGAATCCAGATTCTTGAAAATTTTCCCATCAGATGAAAAAAAACACTAACAATGTCATCTACACCCAACTTTTTGCTGATCACAGGTATAAATATCAAGAATATATTCCAATATACACAGATGGTTCAAAGTCAACTTGTCACGTCGGGACGGCATTTGTAATTGGTGACCATGTAGAAGGCAGAAGTTTGCACCACGCTTCCTCAGTCTTAACAGCTGAACTTACTGCAATATATCATTCACTTTTGTACGTATCAAAGCGACGGCAGAAAAAGTTTATAGTTTATTCAGATTCCTACAGCGCACTAAAAGTTTTAGAACCTTTTTCGAACACCCATAAGCCGGTAATTTTTGATATCCTGAAATTGAACTTAACAAGGCTCGGATTTGAAATTCTCTATTGCTGGGTTCCCGGGCATACCGGTATAAAAGGTAATGAGCGGGCAGATGTCGTCTCAAAATCAGCTGTTGAAACATCCAGTCGCCTCATCCCTATCACAGACATTAGTAGTTTTATCCAGCAAAAGGTATTGGAAAAATGGCAGCAGTTTTGGGATGTTCAGTCTTTTAATAAATTAAAGAGCGTGAAACCTAGAATCGAACTTTGGCATTTTCCTGGAAGACGTAAGGAGGAAGTTGTTTTGACTAGACTTAGAATCGGTCACACCAGAATGAGACATAACAATCTTTTAAATGCTGACAATGAGCCCCTGTGCTCAAAATGTGGTGTATGTTTAACTGTCCGTCACCTCTTAATTGAATGTCCATCTTTTAATAGCATTCGTCAGAAATATTTTAACAGCTGTGACTTACCTCTCGACCATTTTAAGAGATGTCAATTGTAATTTATTTCACTATTTAAATGATATTGGCGTTTATCACCTGATCTGAACTGATTTTAATTTTGTATATTAGTTTCAACACTTGTGATTTTAGCTGATTTTATACGACTTCATCCGCTGAATTTTTTACATTCCTTTATCCTTTTTTAATTCATAGGTATTTTAATTTCATTGTCTTTTGTATAACTTTATATCTCATCACCTTGTGTTTGGCGCAGTATAATCATTTCTGGTTTTGCGCCAAAACATTTCACCCACCACCACCAACAACAACTATAATCAGTAAATAAATTATGCTAATCAATTGTTAATTCAGCTTAATGCATGATTAAAAATTGAACATTTAATACAGTTAATGTTGATACTGGCAAAGTCAGCAACTTAGTCTTTTAAATTTAAGTTGCCGTGTTACGATTACTGATGGTATTTCCATATAGTATAAAGTTACGTCAAAGTTTATATTAAGTCTCAAGCTCAGAATAGAGAACATTCAATTCAAATAACTCGTAAGACTAGACTTAGATATATTTAACAAAATTTCCTTGCGTTCACGAAAGTTCGCAGTTTCTCTTATTAATAGAATCAAGCTTTTGTCTTAATTTCTTGAACATATTACAGTTTCACAATACATATAACTGATTTCACATTTTTCGATACACATTCTGTTTACAGAGGGAAAAAATGTTTCTTTTGTGTATTGGCTTTTTGTGACCCGAAACTAAGAAATCATTGCCTGTATATGGTTGTCATAGGATTTTTTAATTGCAATTTATAAAATCCTTCAGTTCAAGTAATAAGACATATTAACGCAAAATTGTGCCTACATTTTCTACTTAATTTATCAATTTTGTGTAATTTTTATCTGTTTGCGTAATCAGCAGACTGATTGTGGTAGCTCTTGTTTTACGAACGCATATATGTATGTAATTTATGAGTGGATTTAATATTTTATTCCTTTTTTTTATTGTAACTTTATAGATATTTTCCTTTGCTTAATTTATTTAACATCTGTTCTTTATCGCTCGTATATGAAAAGCACAAAACGTGCAACATCAGCTAGGATTTAATTTCTAAAATTTGAAGTCTATAGAATGCCGACATAAACAGGAACGAAAAATAAATGAATAAAATAATAGAAAAAGCAAATAAATAATAAATAATAAAGAACTGAAAACACACTCACTTTCAAAAGTTAAGCACGAAGATTTAAAATGCAAAAACGTCAACAAATTCTTCTTTGATTGATACAAAATTCGGCAGGAAAGTAGCCTATATATTTATGCTTAATACAAAATCAATAATTATATACAGAAATGAAAACAATATTAAATTTTTTTAAGTTATCAGATAATGACATACTCGAGATTTAAACAGAATTATGTATAAAGTGACAATATACAGCATAAAATGAAATAAAAGGACACTAATAGTGTATGTGATCCCCCCCTCATCTGTATACAAAGTTTACACCTTGTGACCATGCTTTCAATTAGGTGGTCAACCACCGCAGAATTAAGCAATCCCCATTCTTCTTGTACAGCAGTTTCCAGCTCAATAAGAATGGCTGGAGGTGGGAAACGTGAACATGCAGCACGGCCGGAGCATCCCAAAGATTTTCAATGGGATTAAGGTCGGGCGAATATGCTGGCCACGCCATACGTGCAATGCCTTCACTCTCCAGGTAGTCATCGACGATGTCAGCTCAATGGGGACGTGCGTTATCGTCCATTAAAACAAAAGTAGGGCCAACTGCTGCAGCGTACAATGTCACAATGGGTTCTAGGACTTCATCTCGATACCGGACAGCCGTGAAAGAACCCCGTTTAAAGATGTGCAGGTCGGTTCGGTATCCTAATGAAATCCCTGCCCACACCATAATGCTTCCGCCTCGGAATGCCTGAGGTTCGGTGATGTTTTGGAACTGATTGCGTGTTCGTTGTTCACGCCATATCCTTATAGGCTTGGAACTGGCTCCAGAGTAAATCTTAACTCATCAGTAAACATGACATTGGCCTTGTCAGACACATTCCAATTGACATGTTCCCGGCACCATTGTAATCGTGCCCGTCTTGATTGGACGGATAGAGAAACATAAACTCGAGGTACCCGGGCGCACAGTCCACTCATATGTAATCTTCGGCGCACAGTAGCTGCAGATATCGCCTTACCAATGGACGTTGTAACCATAGATGTCACACGTGTGGAGGTCGCTCTGCGATTCCGCTTGGCTACAATAAGCAATATATCGATCATCCGCGCGACAACCGGAAGTGACGTAGAGGGATGGGATGACGTGATCGCGTTGAGTTTCGTTTTTATGGTGTGGCAAAGATCTTTTCAAAGTTTTTTTGTGGCAACAACATTATTTTTTTATGTTTATGGGAATGATCGCTTAAACCACGTGACGTCAACTTCATTATTTTCCTTATTTACCAATAATTTTTCTTTATTATTTTAGTTATTTAATCATTTTTATCATTATTTATTCATTATTTTTAATTATGTTTCATTATTTAATTATGAATCATCCTTTTTAATTATTTAATCCATTATTTTTAATTCATAATATTACATTGTATCCATTTTTAATGAATTTAATATCATTTTCCCTGAATTTTAAAAATAACTCCAAGACCGGGATTCGAACTCGCTATCGCTGGGATGAGAGCCTGGCGCTTTACCGCTCGACCACCCCTTCATGTTATCAAATTTGTTATTTCACGTTGTCCACCCTCTTCGTCCATTTGACCTTGTACAGAGGGAACCGCCATAATGTCATTAGGCTGAAGGATAGCGTATGAGTGAACCTCACTCTTAGCTTTCTAATCCATTACTTTATTCTTTGCTGCTTTAAATATAAGATTTTCCCCCAGTTTAAATTTCTTTATTATTAGGATATTTTTTATTGTTTTCCTTTTTTCTTCTCGTTCTTACTAGATTAAATTTATAGGTTTTGCTTTTGCAAATGTAAACTTTCCTGCCGCAAATTAATGTTTCCACAATTTTTATATCCGTAAAAGAAAATTTATTTTTACATTTTCTTTTCACTTTTTATTTTGCAAAATTTTTTTCTTTTTTTCCAAATTTATTCCTTTTCATATTTTTTACTTTAAAAACTTGTTTTACATTTAACATTTTTTTTTGATTTTTACAAAAGAAATTCTTATTTTTACAAGTTTAATTTTTTTTCCTTGTTGCTTTTTATTTTAAAAAAGTTGTTACTTACATTTTTCATTTTTCTTTTTCTTTTTTTTTCTCGTTCTTACTAAATTAAATTTACATGTTTTGCTTTTGCTAACGTAAACTTTAGTATAGCAAATTAATGTTTCCTCGATTTTATATCCGTAGAAGAAAATTTATTTTTACATTTTTCTTTTCACTTTTTATTTTGCAAAATTTTTTCCCATATTTAATCCTTTTCATACTTTTACTTTAAAAGTTTTTTACATTGAACTTTTTTTGGTTTTTACAAAAGTAATATTTATTTTTACAAGTTTAATTTTTTTCCTTTTCGCTTTTCATTTTAAAGAAGTTGTTTTACAATTTCCAGTTTGTTTTTAAAAAAGTAATATTTATTTTCATAATTTTTCTCACTTCTCTGTTTTCACAAATGCACTTTTCCCCCTTATGTATTTTACTTCCAAAAGTAAATTTAAATTTTTTCTTTTCACATATTTTTCTTTTTTCGTTTTTACAAATGTAATTTTTTTCTATTCTTTAAAATATTTCCTTGTTACATTTTTTTAAAATTTTACTCTTAAATTCTTTCCCTTGTTTTAAATACTTGTTGATGTTTCATCTCCATTTCTATCTGGAGGCCATGATGGATAATATTTTCTGGAACTTTAAACAGTATTCTTCTATGCAGCATTTCTTATTATTTTACTCTACAGACATTTACATGAATATACTCAGAACACTCCTTTTTTATTCAGCAGAAGGGTTCCTTTATATTACTAATCCAATTTAAGGTTTTTAAACACTTTGCAAAAGTATCTAAAATTTTATTGTGCACATCCTACCTAAAACCACTAAACATTTTCTAAACCTTGATTTTTTATTGTGAAAACATCATAATTCTTAACATTGTGTCACTCATCTACCACAGAACCTCCTAAATGCTACTATGTTCGAACTTACCACAGCCTTGACTTTCTTAACAAGATACACGAGATAGTATTATTTTTAGTTATAATTAATTACACATAGAATTTATATATTCAGCCATGGGAAGGAAACTTTGTCGCCTTTTTTTCCAATTTGGAATACAAAAATTTCTTAAGATGGAATATTTTTTTTCAACCAGTAAATATGATCATTATTTTTGCTGAGTCTCATAGCCTCAAGGTATTCATTGTAACTTAACTAAAAGATACCCATATTTCACATTGACAATAATTTATTTAGCACTGAACTGTTACAGCCTTTTGAGAACGAAATTTAATTTATCATACCTGGCATATAAACTCCTACGTAGTTATGCTACATTGCACGAAATATTGAGTAAAGTTTCAAATACGGATCCAGCATAGTAATTAAAAGATTTAATACAGTCATTTTAAGACAGAAATTTAAAATTGACATTATTTTTTAACACTGAGCTCTTACAGCTCTTTGAGAACATTTAACTTCTCACGGATAGCAAATAAAATTATGCATAAGCATCATACATAACAAATAATAATCCAAATTAACTTAAAAGTTTTACCACATTCTAAGTTAGGTACGCATTTCAAAATTGACACTGGTTAATAGTGAACTCTTACAGCTTTTTTGACATTTAACTTCTCATAGATAGCAAATAAAATTTCTCACGAATATCGTACATAATAGGCAATAGTGACAGAAACTTCATATAATGATCTACTGTAGTCATCAACTTTAAAAATTTTAAACGCAGTTTAGTATGATTTAACATAAGGACCACACTTTCAAAAAAGCATTATTTTAATTAAACTTTGGAGCCACACAAATCTGTGCACATATATAACATTTTATTTACCATGAGCATCACACATATTAATTAAATAAAATACATTTCACAAAGTACGAAGCACATTTCTGTTTTAACCAGCTGTATTCTTAAGAAAAAAGGATGAAGAAAACATATAGTGCTGGGAACCGTTTGCTGTTAGTGTTCCTCATTTCCCCACGCAATGATCAAAATATATATGTACTTTAAAATCAGTTAAATAAATGCAAGCATTCAAACAGGAATGCTTCACAAATTAGATAAAAGATGGGTATACAATGAACTTAGCGATAAATACAGAAAAACATATAAAGACCAAGGGGGAAAAATGCATTCCCGGAGAACTTTCTATGGTAAACTTTCTCTATTTTAGCATATGGGGTGCATTTTTTCGTTTTAGATTAAACAGTTCAAAGCAATTCCTGCATAACTAGGGATTTTGTTAACACTAGTTCGTAATGTAAATTATTAGAACAGTCCCAGACATATAGGAGAGGTATGCCTTATCCGTAGAGAAAACTTTTCCCAAGCCAAACCGTAATAGTGAAATATAAAATGGAATAAGAAAGTGTCAGATTTCCAACAAAATTAGTATCTGAGTATGCAAAACATGAATAAGAAATGAATGTTTTTTTTCTGAAAATGTTCCGAACGTCATAAGTCAGGAATTAGCTAGTTTCATAAACAGCTCATGAAAAATAATGAAGTATTTTCAGTTTTATTTTGTCTGTAGTACATTTACTTATACTAAAATCTTCCGTTTTGTTGGTTGTATTCTACATTTAGGCACAAGTTGGTTAATCAGAGTGATTTTTGTGTTTTAAAGCTTTAGATTCAGAAATATTGCAACCTGAGAAATAATACATGTCAAAAGCAAAAAAAGATTAGAATGAAGAGAGAATATACCATAAGCAGGCGAACTTGATAAATTATTTTTTCGCTGATTTTCACGAATTCATAGATAGGTATCAAAATTATACTTTGGCGCATATAGCCTGTAGAGTTTTGCGCCAGAAATCTATTACCATTACCATTACTATCACTGTTTTCCATTTACATAGACTTTAAAAAGGCATTTCGTGTTAATTTACTGTTTTTCCTGAGATTTATCCACGTATTTACTTAATTTTTGCATTTTTTGTTTACAATTATAATACCTAAAGAACCTAAGAGAACGTTTTTTCTTGAAAATTATCCATATTTTCCTTAAACGCTATTTCTTTAATATCTTTGAAGTAACCCATTAAATGCTCAGACAGACGTTGGGCTTCCCAGTGTCTGAGGGAAGTCATGAAGTTAGAGAATTTAAGTAATATTTCATCATTATGCAGAATTTTAATGCGTTTTAGATGAAAATTAACCGAATTTAGTCGTTCATTACTATTTTTTCTACTTCTCATACCATTACATTTCCAATGAAATTTGATTCATTGCCAGATAGTTGAATGTTTGTTATTTTTTCGCATCCGAATGCATTTCGTGTCTCACATATGCTCATTACATATAATTTAACAAAATTACAAACAAGTTAAAAGTTAATATATTCTGAAATACTACTGTACATTTCATTTCGGACAGTTTACATAAGTATCTTCATTTTGAAGCCTTCAATGTTTCTTTTCTTGCATCCCAAGCAAATTTTGAGCATAAAATTTCAGTTTTGAGACGAAGGTTATTTGCGAAAGACTGGGATGTTATCATGTTTTCATAAATTGTTTTTGAGAAGTACCTTATCTATAATCATTTGAACACTTTTGAATATTACCATTTTGTACATTACTGCCACTGCAAATCATTTAATTTTCAAATACTTTCCTGTTTATCTTTTACGACGCCTTGTAAAGACTTCGGAACAAATTTTTACGAAATACTTATATTGTTTCATTTAATAATTTGGTTACACTTTGGAAGATTTAACTTCAACAACACTACCACGCTGAAACAAAAATTAAGGAAAGAAATGGAATTTTTATCTTAGTATGCTATAGGGTTAGATTAATTCTTTTCTGATGTATTCGCCTGTAGATTGTAAGGTTTTAGTTAAACTAACAAAGTTTTATTTTAATTTAAATCTTTCTATCACTTCTCATTTTCAACTTCCCGTTAGAAGTAGTGCGTTTTTCAGCTTTATGCTAATTTGAAGTGGAGCCAAGTTCTACTTAAACGAAAGGTAGAAACCTTTCAGTGTAAGAGAGCTTTTAGTCTCAGATCACGTTCACGATATTCGACTTTCGCCTGACTAGCTAGCATTTAAATTCTAAGCCATTGCGCTTTACGTGATTGCTTATTGAAATAATTCCAAGTGCGTCAGTATTAGTAAATCTTGCTAGCACTATTTAGTTAGAGGCCAACCTCGGGTTATAGCTCTGCGAGCAACGACTATTTAATTTCTATTTAGCTTTAGTTTTAAATTTATCTGATTGGTCATTTTAGACCCAAGTGTAATCTTTTACTTTCTGTATCCCTCCCGAGTTGGGAAGTGGTTGTAAATAATAGTGATCTAATAAAAGAGGATTTTAAATCCCTTACAAGTGCAGTTCTTCTACCACTTAATCACTGTATCTCCCACGGAACATAGCTGCATTCAGCTCCCTGTTCAAGATCATAATTTTAAGCTGTTCAAGAAGATGTTTGCCAAGAATATGCACCGAACACTCAGTCCTGACACTGGCGCCCGAAGAAAAATAAGAGGATGGCCTGAAAGACAAGATTGAATGTATTAGAGGAGTTGCACGACTGTGCCATTTCGGGCCATTTAGGCATAAGAAAAACTGTCCAAAGAATTCGCGAGGCAGTTTTCTTTCCAGAACTGCAAACGTTTACTAGGGCGTATGTCCAGCAGTATCCAACATGTCAATTAAGTAATTATGTTAATTTCCGCCGGCAGGGTTCCTAAATAGTATTAAATCAGAATTCCCAAATCAAATAATAGGCATCGATTTATTGGGACCTTCTCCTAGAAGCAAAGTTAACAAACCCGATATCTTTTAGTTATAGTGGACCATTTTAGCAAATGGTTAGAGTTGATTCCGTTAAAACGTGCGTCTGCAAAAATTGTAGTATATTCAATTCTAAATAAGTATATTTTAAAATACGGGGCGTCCCTAAAAGTCATTTCCGGTAATGGTCCCCAGTTTGTTAGTAATATTTTTGAGGAAATGTGTGCAAAACAGGGCATACGTCACCTAAAGATGGTCCCGTGTCGTCCGCAGTCAAACATAGCGGAACGGGTTAATAGAAATGTAGTGAAAATTATTCGAAGTTACGTTAAAAATTACCGCTCTACCTGGGAGCCATATAAATGAATTTGCATTTGCCCTTAGAACTGCCAAACATGGTACTACACAAAAAACACCCGCTGAACTGCTTCTTGGAAGAAAGATTTTGACACCCTTAGATAAACGTTTCTTTGTCCAGGAAATGGCAGAAGAATTTAAAATGAGGGACATTAAGAACTTGATACGGGAAGCTACAGGTAATATGGAAATGGCAAAGAGGAAACAAAAATTATATTATGACCAAAAGAGAAGAGAGGTTAAGTACAATGTGGGAGATGAAGTTTTGAAAATTAAACATGCCTTGTCAAATGCCCCAGAAGAAAAGTTGGGGAAATTTTTCCGCGTTTTGAAGGACCTTATATTATCGAGAAAGTAACACAAGCGGTGATAGTATTAAGAAGAATCGACGGGGAGAAAATTACGGCGAATGTTGATCAAATTAAGGCGTATTATGACGGTAATAAAATGGAAATGTTTAAAGATTTTTCCAGGATCCGAGGCAACCCAGTCCCACGGAAGATGTACCTCAGAGAAAACAGCAGGAACCAGCAACAATGGCATCGAAAGGACAGAAAAAGAAAGCTCTCCCTCAACAAAGTAGATGAAATAAGATGCAAGAATGTGGATTTAAAAGAAAGAAGGCTGACAATATAGGTGCAAGTAATAAAAGACCAAAGCAGAATGGGCAAGGACAGCCCAAAGTGGCCAAGAGGACTGCGGAAACATCGGAGAGGTGCCTGAGAAGCAAGAAGCCTCGGTTGCAGGCAACGTCCCGAATGCAGCAGGAACCAGGAGCAGCGACGAACGAAAGCCCAGGAGCGAAAGGCCCAGTCCAGCAAACGCCCAGCAGATCACCTTCCTCCCCAGCGCCAGTACCCCAGAAGGGGAAGAGGGAATTATAAAAGGAAGAGAGAGGAGCAACAAGCTGGAAATGGCCAACAACCAAAGTCAAGGAGACTGGCCCAAGCCTCAAGTTACCCAACTTTCAAGGATTGGGCCAAGAAAAGGATGGCTGACCACAACAAGATAAGTAGTATTTCTTATTCCAACGTTTAGTTAATTTTCGAGTGTACTGAAAGTTGCAGGGTCTATTTTACCTCAAGCGAGGTTGAGTTTTACGCCAAGTGGGCGATAAATAATTACTTATCTTGAAAAAAAAATATTTTTGTTTCAAATTGTAATTCTGCAATAATTTAAAATTACTTAATGTTTATAAAGTAGATTCTGAAGCATTGTAAATAGATTAGTTTTGTAAAAGCAATGAATTGCTGGGGAAAAAAATATTAACTAAATGATTTTGTATTATGCTTTGTCGAAAGACTTGTAAAATTTCTAGAATGAAAAGTCGGAAAAAGGAAGAACACGATTTAATCTTTGGACTATTATTTCAGTGTAATGTGATGTTTCAGAAAAGTACTTTGAGAAAAAAGAATAGGAAGCACTTGCTATAAACTTAGAAATTTAACTTACATTTGTATTTCATGATTGTTTGAGTCATTTTAAAATGCAAGTGTTAAAAAGCTCTCCACCAAATACACTTAAAGTGTTAGACATGAAGCTAGTTAGAACGTCAGGTTTAGCTGGTTATAGGGCGTCTTTTGAGGTCTCGTATGTCAAGTTCTAACTAAAGTTAGTCGATTGTAGGTCGGAGATTTGAGCACCCCCGAACACAAAAAAAAACCCGCAATGGAGGTTTGCTTTTCATCCAACACCGGTGAGATAGCATTGGGGGAAGAAATTAATTTTGCTTGAATGATAAATGTGTGTGTGCGAATTTACACGGGTAGGAAAATAAAGCCTGTTACCTAGAACTTACTGTTATTATATTGTACTAAATTTTTTTTCCTTCCAGATTTTGCTAGAAGGAGTAAGATATGTATGAATCTAAAAATATACACAAAACAGATGAAGAGTTATGCACAAAGCAAGTTTTCGGCTGTAAATTAACCAAGAACCATGTTTCTTTAAAGGTTGGCTAAGTTTAGAAGAGTTAAATATTAGAGAATTGCAAGTTTCAACATGGTCGGTTTGGACGACAGTAGTTCAACTTTTGCCAATTCTGGCGGGAAGTATGTAAGGTTTTAGTTAAACTAACAAAGTTTTATTTTAATTTAAATCTTTCTATCCCTTCTCATTTTAAACTTCCCGTTAGAAGAAGAGCGTGTTTTCAGCTTTATGCTAATTTGAAGTGGAGCCAAGTTCTATTTAAACGAAAAGTAGAAACCTTTCAGTGTAAGAGAGCTTTTAGTCTCAGATCACGGTCACGCTATTCGACCTTCGCCTGACTAGCTAGCATTTAATTTCTAAGCCATAGCGCTTTACGTGATTGCTTATTGAAATAATTCCAAGTGCGTCAGTATTAGTAAATCTTGCTACGCACCATTTAGTTAGAGGCCAACCTCGCGTTATAGCTCTGCGAGCAACGACTATTTAATTTCTATTTAGCTTTAGTTTTAAGTTTATCTGATTGTTCATTTTAGACGCAAGTGTGGTCTTTTACTTTCTGTATCTCTCCCGAGTTGGGAAGTGGTTGTAAATAATAGTGATCTAATAAAAGGGGATTTTTAAATCCCTTTCGAATGCAGTTCTTCTACCACTTAATCACAGTATCTACCACGGAACATAGCTGCATTCAGCTCCCTGTTCAAGATCAGGACTTTAAGCTGTTCACGAAGATGTTTGCCAAGAATATGCACCGAACACTCAGTCCTGACGAGATAACGGAGACTTTTAATCCAGCTCATATAGACATTGAATATTTTGTCTAAGTCTCCACGATCACTGACTTGCACTGTCATAGATTTTCTTGTGACATCTATTTCTTTCTTAAAAGGAAGTTTATACACTATTTTCTTTAGAAATATGTCTAAAAAATATCTCATCTTCATAAGAAATATCAAACTTTTGATTTAAATTTCTAAGAACCCTTATTTTGTAAATGTGCTTCTCTCTGACTCAAAGTTTCTTCTTTATCATATTCGAAATGAACATTTAACCGTACATACCTAATAGATTGTATTGATGAACCAGTGTTAACTTATTGTATTGCGTATTAAGTGAATATGTGAAGAAAGTCATGTTTTCCCCCTAAATGCTCATTTTTCAGGTCGAATTTTACTAACGCACACATGTATTTATTGCATTTTTAATAAAATCTTAAAGGCTGAAATGAGAGTTTCATTACCAAATTTGTACTTTCCGACTTCAGT
>KK121740.1:34843-53096 GCA_000611955.2 Stegodyphus mimosarum | reverse complement strand
AAATTTAATTAAACCTACGTATATGGAGTTGTGTACACAAGAATTATTAAAAAAATGTATACACGGCAAAACTCAAAATGGCAACGAGTGTTTTAATCGCATGTTATGCCAAATTCTTCCGAAAGAAACATTCGTAAACTTGCGAACATTAATGTTTTGAGCACATATAAGTGTTGTGTTGTTTAATGATGGATTTACTGGTTTGCTTCAAGTGTTTTCAAAGTTAGATATGTGTCCACGATTTTACACTGAGCAGGGATTTCGAAAACTTGATAAAGTGCGGAATCACGACTCTCGGCGGCATTCCACAAGTTTTGCGAAACCACAAAAAAAAATTACGAGCCGTTCGAAAAAAAAAAGCATGATGTGTGTGAAAAAAAGCAAGGTGTAAGTTACAAATCAGGAGAATTTTAATTGTCAGTAACGTTTCTTTTGCCAAGAAATTATTTTATGGAAACTTCAAACTTGTTTTCTGAAAAATGCAATTTTTTGTAAATATGGTGTATGGTAAGAGTAACAACTCAAAATTTTATGAATAAAATTAAATGCTACTTTCCGTATATGTTTCAGATAATCTGATGCATGCTCTGAAGCGGAATATTTTAGAAATATTAATTGCAAGTTGAATTATCACTTTTTATTTTCAGATTTTGAATGCGATAACGAGAAAATATACAGTAAATACTGTGCACTTTGACATATCTCACGAATATATGAATATTTCTTAATTATTTTGCGTTATTGCATACATAACTAGTGCAAACATAAATACAAATTTAAAAAAATGTATATTTATTCATACATTGTTCACTGGCGCTGTTGCCGTAAAAGCAAAATTTAAGCAAAAATTATCCTTTTTTCCCCAATTTTTCAAAATTAAAATTAATTATATCTTTTTAAGCTGTTTTTAAATATTAATATGCTTATCCTTAAATAAAGCTGTTTTTAAATATTAATATGCTTATCCTTAAATTAATGTATTTATATTTAAAATAAAAACTATTTTTAAAAAAAAGGTACCCGAACGAGGTCGGATACCTTAAGTCATATGACACATGTGGGCGTATCTGGCACGAGTCTTTACTTTATTTTAAAAGGTGTGGGTTAAGGGCCATCCGCATGAGTATGCCCGCTACGTAGTCGCCGCTATTTTTTTCCGCCCATGTAAATTCGCTCTGCGTAAATAAATTAATCAATTAATTATTAGAGGGCGTAAATCTGAGTTCTCTCGTTTTCAACTTTTTCGGATCAAGGATCAAAGAAGTCCAATTTTCGGCAGATACACCTTTACCTCCACATCATCAAAAGAGTTAAATTATCATCAATAGAGGGCTTCATCAAATACAGTAAAAATTTTGAAAAGCCAAAAATAAAAGCTTTGAAGAGAAAATGCCTCTGCACTGAGAAGAAAGGTGAAAACTTAGATCTTATAAATTAAATTTTGTGTCGAAAATTTAAGGACCAGAATAATTTAGAAGAGAAGCTCAGCATCAAATAGTTTTGAAAAGAATAATAATAACAGTAAATGTTTCCTTGAGCCTTTCCTACTGCGATTGTCAACAACGCAGAGAGGAAGAACCCAGTAGGGTCAGTCAATGACCTCAAGAAATCTCCAGGAGGAGGGGGGGAGCTCATTTATCAGTCTCTAGTAACATCAGTCTGACCAGCTGAGAGGAGAAACAGGGGGTCTGATTTTCGCCTGCTATTCATTGTTAAAGGCCAAATGACTGACACCCCATTAGTGAGCTGTGCAAGCTTCCCTTTTAAGAATGGAAAAAAGAGACTTTTATTAATCCATTGAATTAGATTTAAGAAGTTAAATGCAGTAATGTGCAACTGTGAAAGGCTCTTTGTTAAAGAAGCAAAAGAGTTGTTCCCCCGGTCAATGCATTAAGCGTTCAAGATTCTGGTGGCGGGGGATTCCGATGTCATATTGAAAAGTGTAAACAAAATTTTCCAATTGTAACACGTGATAAGGACTCAGATAGCTATTAACTGTTCATTCACGTCGCTGGCGAAAAAATTGAACTTGGCTTGATTGGCGAAAAATAATTTGTCAATCTGAAAGATGTTTCTTATATTTAATAACGAATAATTTTGTTCTTATTTTATCTACTTTTATTATTGTTTTCAATTTAATTTAAAAATGTGCCCAGTAAACGGAAGCCATTAACCCATTATATAATGATACATCTGTATCTCTTGTATAAATTATCTCATTGCATATTTTATAAACAGCCCAAATTTGAACCTTATTCTAATTTCAAAAACATATAAAAAATAACAAAAGAAAAAATCTGAAATTCAGATTTTATATTATGGAATTATGGAATGAACATTTTTTTCATATACAGGCACATACACATTTCGAGAACATTTGGGCTGACACCACATTGGGCTAAAAATATTGAAAAACCGCATATCTTTTTTCTTCTAATTTATAGGTGTGATAATATATAGAGAAAAATCAACTTATAGAATGCTTTTACTTATTACACAGATTTCTTTACACTCACTCCCATACCACAGATAAACAAGCAAGCCAAGGGGGGGGAAGAACTATTAAAAGAACATGATTTTATTATGTGATGGGGGGTGTTGCAAGTCATTTAATTCTCATTATATACTGTATATCAAGACAATTTTATAAATCTTAATTTTGAATAAATAAAATTGATTTGTATGTATAACTGTTTAATCTTACTATCCAAGTAGTTAAACTGCTTAATTTGCAATCAAACAAAATTTCACAATAAAACGAACCGAATGTGATATTCTTCTAACAAGGGATAGGCAAAACCGCTCCTTTAAGGGATCAGATCGGAACAGTTTGCTCACTGAAGTGAATCAAATGTTTTTAGTTATTTACTGTCACCAACAATGACCTTGATGAATGTATTCCGAACAAGCATGGATCAATAGCGGTGCGCAAAATGGAGAAAAAGCAGAAAGAATTGAACAAGAATTGGGATCGCTGGTATCAACTCAACAAAACGGCTCAATCCCTGCAACTGTGCTTTCGAGATTACCTTAAAAAAAAAAAAAAAACCCGGATCCGAGCCCACTCAATGGTATCCCGGCAGACGGATGTGCAGGTGGACTCTCACACTGACAGTGAAAGCCTGGGGGTAACTATGTGGATTGCAAGACTAATCCAGGGAAAATAATGATTTATTTAGTAAATAATAATGATTAATTTACTAAAAACATCAACAGTTGATAGCAATATATAGGCAATCAGGCGATGGCAATAGATAAGCAATTATACTCAAACGGTGTAGCACGTGGTTGCACTCTATAAGCACGTGGTCGACCTTCATTCACCCCGTCTACCCTCCGAATGGTTAACTGAACTCCATGATGTTTAGTTTTCATGATCTCTAATTATATTGGTTGAAAATGCAAGTAGGTGCTCAGGTTAGTAATTATTACAGGAAGGCAGCAATTAGCAGGCAGGCATTACTATAATTCAAGATCTTATTTCCAGCTCTTTTCAATTCTAAATGGCATTCTCCTCACCCATGTAAATAGAAAATGAAGTGCATAAAATTTCAAACAGAACAAGGGACAAAAACTAAGGAAGGTTTTAAAAGTAGTCAATTAATACATTAAATTAAAAAAATGAAATGAAGTTAAAGATCAGCACTTCATTAAAGTATTCAGTATAATTTTTCATAAGTTAATACACTTATTACTATTATAACCAATCATCCGAATATAAAAAGATTAAAAATCATGACCACGTATTTCATAAAACAATTAAAAAACAGTTTGAAAAAAGATATAAACTATGGAAAAAAGGTACGGCCAATGAGGTACTTAAATTTAAAAAATAGCCTACATTTTTACATACAAGTTATATAAATAAATACGCAATCGCAGCAAAGCAGAAAGCATAGAAAATGAGCGAAATAGCTTACAAAGCAAACAGTTTAATGATGTACGCATTTTGGTTGCATTAATTACCTAAAGATACGACGAAGAAGATTACAAATAAATAAATAATTAGCATTATATTAAAGAATAAATATATCAATCAAACATAAACAATCAAAATTCAGTAAACATTTAAAGAGTATAAGCAAATATTTCAAAAGCAAAACACAATGGAACACGTAATCATGTAAGATTTTTCACTTTATTAACGATATACAATAATCATAGCAATACGCCTGATGTCTGTGAACAACGTCTGTACACTTGTCTGAGTGCACGATTTTTCAGGAATCGAAAATCATACAGAATATCGGAAGTTACGACCAAAGCTGTATGGTACAGGTTTGGTTACGACTATATAATAGCCCAATAAAAACCAGATTGTGCGTCATAACATCCATCAAGTTCTTTTGCTGTAAATTTTGTACATTGCTATTCTGTCTTTTTTTAAGCTTATTACAGATTTTGTAGTACTCATGTCTGTATCTAATTTGGTTCCTAGATGGCGCCCCATAAGCCGCTGTCCCTGTTTTAGCAAAGATTGTTTTTAGTTATCCTGCAGTGGCAACAATTTCTGTATAGTAGCGCGAGATTTGATGCTTGGTGGACCTTGGCTTGATAGGGCTATAGACAGCATATCTTAGCGGAAGTAATACGTCTCATAGTCTCAGTGAACTGACCCTTAAATAATCTGAAGACCATTAGGGTGAGGATTGAAATCTCGAAGATTTTTTTTATTTGTAAAGTTGATCGGGGTTTTGGAAAATATAATGAGCTTAAAAATTTTTAGCAAAGGTAAGTTTAAATTTGGTTTGATATTTTATGTTTATGATTAAGTACTGAATAAGGGTAAAACTAACAGGTTAAATTCTAAATGCTTATGATCAAATAGTCACTAATGCTGAAACGGGCAGGTTAAAAAACTGAATTTTTTTAAGAACATTCAAAATGAATTAGAATAAATACAGACAGAGATACAGATATCTATTTCTCATAAACAAAAGTGAGGATCAATTCATGTTCAGTGTTTATGCCATATTGCACATTATTGTCGTATGTTACAACAGTATTCTATTTTCAATCAACCATTAAATCATTTTTTCACTTAGGCCTATATACCTAGATTTCCAACCACGAGATTTTTATCTTCAGATTTTGAAGAAAATTTCCGTCTGTTTTTTTCTGTTTTGTTTCAATTAGTATTTACCAATTGAGAATGAACTGTGGTACTCGTTTTTATTATTGTGTCATTGTATATAGTGTTTTATATAGTAGGTTTTGCATGTACATGATGAAGTATATTTTACCAGATATTTAAACGACCCTGATGTAGACTTGTGTTATTGTGCGCAGTGTTCTCTTTCATCAGGAGAACCAGTATACCAAAATATTTTCAAACTTAATTGTTTCAGGCTAGTAACGTTTATTTTACCATTAAATATACTTTGCATATTCCGTGTGCCTGATCTATATTTCAGTCTTTTAGTAGCATTCTATAAAAAGTGTAAACATTTTTCTGTTGGTATTTATAAGGAGTTACATAACTACGGATTTCCTCTTTACTCCCATTTATTTTGTTATATATCTTATTTTATAATGCAAATCTGTTGCAGACTTTCATTCGACATTACATTCTTATAATTTTCATTTTGGAAATAAAATTCTGATTTTGTCTTCAAGTTGTCTCCTGATGGAATAATTAATTATGATTTTCATTTCACCTTTATTTTTTTATTTGCTTTATTTTAACTCTTTAGTTGGTCAGGGGTTTGCTTCTGAAATGCTGAAGATTTTGTATCGGGACTTTTTTTTTTAATGATAATTGTTTAGGTATTAGGTTAGTATTTGTTAAATTTTAGGTTTTATTTCCTTAGGTATATTTTAAGATTTTTGTATATGTACTTGCTTAATTTATTAGGATAGCTCTATTTTAGGCAATTTAAATTTCCTCGATTCCGAGTCACTTGGGAGAGGGGAAACTCTGCTTACTTGTACTTCGGCATCTATTTGAGCACATTGTTCTAAAAACTTGTCTCGGTAATTCACCGCTTCTTCAAAATTATCACTAAATAATGTTTCTCCATTTTCACTCTGCAACAACTGCTGAGAAATATCATTCTGACATGAATCAAGTCTCTGGAACTTGTCACAAAGTTGACACTTCAAAACCGAAAGAGTTTTTAAATCTCTTAGTTCTTTAGTTAATTCCGTTTCGATTTTCTTCGTTGTTTGAGAAAAAGAAATTCTAAGTCCTTTCCTTTGCGTCTTTAAAGCAATCAAATCCATTTTGTTCAAATCAAGTTGTTGAAAATCAGAAACTCAAAATCAAAAGTTCGCTTCAAAAATTCTAATCCAAAGCACCTGTGTCCCACCGAGGGTACCACTATGTTACGAAAAACACACAGAAAGATAACTATTTAATTCTGTTGCGAGCTGCCTCTACCCGAGGCTAGGTGCATTTGTGAATAAAAGACGCAGTAACTTTCTAGACAAAACGTTTATTTTCATTACAGCAGTCCTTCTCCTACAGAAGTCAGTTTCTATCTGAAGTTCAGCACGCAGGCTGATGTCATGATTGGCGATGCCACGCCCAGTTGGTATTTCACTTCACTTCACTTCACAACAATAATGGAACACATAATCATGTAAGATTTTTCACTTTATTAACGATATACAATAATCATAGCAATATGCCTGATGTCTGTCAACAACGTCTGTACACTTGTCTGAGTGCACAATTTTTCAGGAATCGAAAATCATACAGAATATCGGAAGTTACGACCAAAGCTGTATGGTACAGCTTTGGTTACGACTATATAATAGCCCAATAAAAACCAGATTGTGCGTCATAACATCCATCAAGTTCTTTTGCTGTAAATTTTGTACATTGCTATTCTGTCTTTTTTTAAGCTTATTACAGATTTTGTAGTACTCATTTGTAGTATCTAATTTGGTTCCTAGATGGCGCCCCATAAGCCGCTGTCCCTGTTTTAGCAAAGATTGTTTTTAGTTTTCCTGCAGTGGCAACAATTTCTGTATAGTAGCGCGAGATTTGATGCTTGGTGGACCTTGGCTTGATAGGGCTATAGACAGCATATCTTAGCGGAAGTAATACGTCTCATAGTCTCAGTGAACTGACCCTTAAATAATCTGAAGACCATTAGGGTGAGGATTGAAATCTCGAAGATTTTTTTTATTTGTAAAGTTGATCGGGGTTTTGGAAAATATAATGAGCTTAAAAATTTTTAGCAAAGGTAAGTTTAAATTTGGTTTGATATTTTATGTTTATGATTAAGTACTGAATAAGGGTAAAACTAACAGGTTAAATTCTAAATGCTTATGATCAAATAGTCACTAATGCTGAAACGGGCAGGTTAAAAAACTGAATTTTTTTAAGAACATTCAAAATGAATTAGAATAAATACAGACAGAGATACAGATATCTATTTCTCATAAACAAAAGTGAGGATCAATTCATGTTCAGTGTTTATGCCATATTGCACATTATTGTCGTATGTTACAACAGTATTCTATTTTCAATCAACCATTAAATCATTTTTTCACTTAGGCCTATATACCTAGATTTCCAACCACGAGATTTTTATCTTCAGATTTTGAAGAAAATTTCCGTCTGTTTTTTTCTGTTTTGTTTCAATTAGTATTTACCAATTGAGAATGAACTGTGGTACTCGTTTTTATTATTGTGTCATTGTATATAGTGTTTTATATAGTAGGTTTTGCATGTAGATGATGAAGTATATTTTACCAGATATTTAAACGACCCTGATGTAGACTTGTGTTATTGTGTGCAGTGTTCTCTTTCATCAGGAGAACCAGTATACCGAAATGTTTTCAAACTTAATTGTTTCAGGCTAGTAACGTTTATTTTACCATTAAATATACTTTGCATATTCCGTGTGCCTGATCTATATTTCAGTCTTTTAGTAGCATTCTATAAAAAGTGTAAACATTTTTCTGTTGGTATTTATAAGGAGTTACATAACTACGGATTTCCTCTTTACTCCCATTTATTTTGTTATATATCTTATTTTATAATGCAAATCTGTTGCAGACTTTCATTCGACATTACATTCTTATAATTTTCATTTTGGAAATAAAATTCTGATTTTGTCTTCAAGTTGTCTCCTGATGGAATAATTAATTATGATTTTCATTTCACCTTTATTTTTTTATTTGCTTTATTTTAACTCTTTAGTTGGTCAGGGTTTTGCTTCTGAAATGCTGAAGATTTTGTATGGGGACTTTTTTTTTTATGATAATTGTTTAGGTATTAGGTTAGTATTTGTTAAATTTTAGGTTTTATTTCCTTAGGTATATTTTAAGATTTTTGTATATGTACTTGCTTAATTTATTAGGATAAATATTGAACATATGTAGATAGATTAGGTCAGTGATTCTCAACCTTTTCCTGTCGTGGCATACTTTTAACAATTTCAAAATTTGGCGATACACAAAGAAAAAGATAAGTTGTTTACTTACCTATAATACACTGTGTAAAATAGTTAATAGTTTTGAATGTAAAATAAAATAATATGTACTACAAAAACAGAAGTATGTTTATAAAGAATTAATTACAAGTTAATAATAAGAATACTTTTAATGAGAAATTTGAGCTTGATGCTTTTTGATAATTGCATTTATATTTGGTCGTAAAATTGACAATGCTTCTCTCATATCATCTTCTGCATTTAACAGTCTAGATCTTTTATTTGATTTTATGTTGGTTAATACTGAAAATCTGAATTTACTGGTATAAAAAATTGTAATAATATTTTTAAAGCTTTTTTGGCCATCATGGGATAATCGTATCTAATGTTAATCCAAAATGAATTAATTGACTCTTCCAAATATTTTAAAATTAAATCTTGATTATTTGAAGGAAAAATTAGTTCTTCCTCTTTATTCAAAGTTAATTTAAATACAGAAGTATTTGTTATCATAAGTGGATTATGAACCTCATCAATTTTTTTTATATTAATTAGGGAAATAATGAATAATTCTCACCTCTAATGTTGTGAAATGGTCAATAACAATTTTATGAATAGTTTTATTAAAATCTTTTGGGACTGACTCATATTTATCCAAATTGCCTTCCTGAGCTTTATTCATCCATAAAGTTATTGTTTTTGGAATCCCACCAGCTTATCTGTTGAATTTAATATATTTTCTTTCGGCCCTTGCATACTTGAATTTATATTATTAAAAATAACAAAAATGTCTGTTAATTAAGCTAATCTCCCACCTGCACCAATCAGAATTTCTCAATTTAAATTACATACTGAACATGCACGAAAATGCTCTGAATTGCGCTCTCCTCCAGAGCACCAAAATTGGCTTGGATACCACAGTTGGCATGTTTATTAATGTCTTAAAAACCGAATTTCACCAATTCTCACGTGTACAGTGTACTAGGATTAAACCCATTATAATTTTTACTATATACATTTCTAAAATTTGGTGGCATACAAAAGTGCCGTGGCACAGTAGTTGAGAATCACTGGATTAGATGATAAATAACTTTTTTCTGGTCTTCATTCCGTGGCAATTATTGCTTTTTACATTTATGTGTTCTTAGCAGCAATTTTCATATCCAGGAAATGCATAACAATCATGGGCAATTTGAAATTGTTAAAAAGAAATTATTATCTTTTAACTCACTGTTGTAGTAATATCCTTATGAATTACTTTAAATATACTGCTTAGCATTTCATCATCAATTTTATTTAGGAATAGAAATTAAAAGCAAAGCTAACTATGTGCTATTATTGTCACTTTTCTGCTTCTGTATGGAAAGCACATAGATGCTTAATACCAGCATCATTAACAAAACAGTGCATTTTGCTAGATCAAAGGGAAAAAACCCTTTTCTCCTGTCATCTTGCAACGTGAAAGAGCAAACCCAAAATTTTTCTTTATTATCATGTAGTATGCTTATCACATCAGGTAGAATGGGTTCATTCCTCAGCATTGAATTTGACACAATTCAGTATGCTTTAGGAACTATTATGCAGAGGCGAGTTTTTTTAAATTTGTACTGTACTGTATATTTAAGCTTAAAGTTATCTTATTTTAAAGCTATATATTCTTACTTTTGGCTTTGTGCAGTTACAATTTTTGCGCCAAAAATCACCACTACACAAAGCCAAAATAACAAGTCGAAGAATTGCAAAAACTCGGTATCCATGTACACATCAACCTGTTTTCACTTTAAAAAAAGTCAGAGAATTGCACAAACTTGCCATTGTATACCCCTTGACTTTGTCCATGTACACATTGATCTATTTTCACTTAAAAAGTCAGAGGAGCAGCCAATTCTACATTAGAGCCAAACAAAAAAATATGTAATCTCAATAAACTACATTTTAAATCAAACAAAGAAATAACATAAAAAAAAATCATCTTAGTACTACATAAAGCAAATATCTACTTGCTGTCGCCATATAAATTCACAAAAATAAGAGTAAAAAATATCCTCCGTAGTGCCGGTATCCTTGGACGTTCGACCATATGCATTTCTTTAGTACAAACAGGACACTTCTAATTCCATTGAATTATATCCAACAATTTCTTTTCTTTTGTCCTCAACCAGTTTAAAAAAAAAAAAAAAAACATCCCCACTCTTTCGTTCTATACCATGAAATACCCACTTTACCACTGGCAACCATTTTACGATTCAGAGCACACAATACATGATTAACATCCTAACTGACATACAACAAATATTATCCCATCAGTCAAATTCACCACAATCACGCAACCAATTATGTCATAATAGGGTTTCCATAACATTCAACTACTCAGGTTAGCATAAATGAAACAACAACTTAGCAATAATCTAAGGGGCACCCTTAAATATACTTTAACCGGGTTTTTAAAATACTTAATTCAAGTGATGTTTAGATTTTGATCATCCTCTGAAAATTAAAATTTACTTAAAAGTGATGAATCTTAACAGACATATACAGTAATATATGAGATAAAAACATGGAACATTTGCAAATTGCACAGCGCAAAGAAAACTTCTTAGTTAATCGTTTGTGATGTTAAAGAAAAGTTTCTTTTGCCATGATTAGTTGGATGCTATGAATTTAACGTTTTTAGAAATATTTTGCTGTGATCAAGGATTGAAATTAACTGATGTCCAGCTTCAGGACTGCTTATTTATTTATTTACTCTGGCTAGAATAATGTAAAATCATTATTTTAGCCAGAGTGCACTGGAGCTTTAAATAAGGGAAATTCTATTGCACAGTTGCAACATTTACAGAAAATATTAATACCACATTTTGTTTAGCAGTTAGTAAAACTGATATTAATGCTAGATACATAATGAATGACTCAGTTCCCATGGGAGAAGCAAAATATGTGGGGAAACTTCAGCAACCAAGGAAGAAAATTCTCTTTGTCAAAATAGGAACCCACCAGGGAGAGGGCTATATTCATCTGGTCAAAATGTTTTTAAGTGGATAACAAGCTAAAATAAAAATACACTAATATCTTTGTGAGATGAATACTAATAAAAATATTTATTTTTGCTTTATTGTCTCCTTGAACTATATAGTTGTTACCAGAAACTGATTGCTAATCTGAATTGCTGGATGAAGTTTTGAATATCGTGCAAGAATTTGTTATTTAAGTGTTTGCTTAGCTTTTCGTTATCACAGTATGAGGTTACCTCTAGTAGTATACTCTGTGCAGTGTTCTCGACAATTAGATGGCTAAATGACTGATTTGCACGCTATTCATAATGTGTAAGAAGGAAATATTTGGTTATTTGGTGGGGAGGGGGGTAAGAAAGAAAGCCTAGATTTACTTTTCTATATCATGCATTGTTATTAAGAACTTTCTTACCTTATATATGTTTATAATTGTTTCAGTTTTATTTAAATTTTTTTCATATTAATTAATTATTTGCTTAATTATTAATATTTTTATCCCTTTATATTTTATTTAATTATATATTGCTTTAATCATTATTTAATTTATTAACTTTTATTCTAATTCTTGATGGCGTTCTATAGATCCAGTTTTTTCTAATTTTCGAAAGTAAGCTTTGGCTATAATATAAGGACAAGTTTATAGATTTTCACATACACACAATAAAAAATAGAATAAACTAAGCCAATGAACATATTTGTAAAACTTTTTCAAGACTTAATGCAGAAAGCAATAAAATATTAAACCGATTTATAAATTATATACATGCCTTCATGACAGAAGAACTGTCTTTAGAGACCTTGATCAGTCTGTTGATTCCACAAATAGATAAAATTACATAAAAGTAATAAATGTAAGTAAGATAGGAAAATCTAGACACAATTTAGTGGAGATAGGTCTTATTGCTCAGAATGATTTTATAAATTTTAGTTAAAAAATCATATGAAGATCATATAAAGGAAATAGAGGTTTCTCAGTTTATTTCTGTTAAAAAGCACAATTCACAAATCACAAAAAAGCCAGTATGCAAGGCAAACAAAAATAAAAGTTTTCTCTCCCTTGAAATAAAATATGCCCTGGAAAATATGAAAAAGTTTTATTCTGATAATTTATCAGCTTTGTGGATGTAGAGAAATTTCCATCTTCTAACTTCAGTTTCCTTGAAATCTTATTAAATATATTTAATACTAGTCTTATGAATTATTTGAATTGAGTGCTCTCTATTTTTCTCTTGAGATGGAAAATAAACATTTTCCTAAATTTCTACGATCTATGAACACAATGCTAAATGAAACTTAAAAGACTGAGTTGCTAATTGTGGCAGTATTGGTATTAACTGTACCGGTAACGTAAAATAATAACTGCATAGTGATTTCTTTACTAATTATGCTTAAAAATATGTTATACATATAAATCAAACAAAATTGAATTATGACCTTAAATTTGGTGAATATGGGCATTTTATTATTTTACATACTGTAAGATACATAAAACAGTATATTAAGATATCTTAATTGATTATTACATATTATCCACGTATTAATATGCAAATACTATACACAAGTTCCTGATACTTGTAATTTAAACTTGCATTCATAATAGGATTTTTTAAAATTTGGTCTTTAGCAGCATGCCCTTTATAAAAATTCAAGCTATGCTCCTGTTTGCAATATAGATTAAACAAAATTTAAATGAAAGACTGTAATAATTTTTTTTTAAAATTAGTTTTAATTTCTAAAATGGTATTTTTTTCTCTTATGGTTAATAAAAATATGATTTATCTCTCATTAGAACTGGTACGTACAGGAGATTGGAAAGTTAATTTAAAATTTACATAAGTTGCTTTACTTTGTACAATGCCATGTAGAATGTACCAGATAGCAAAAAGCCTAGCGCTAACTGGAGGGGGGAACTCAGTGTACAAGTTGTTAAAAACAGCAGTTGTTCTGTTATTGGAACCAGATTCAGAAATGTATGTATGCATGTATGTATGGATGGATGTGCTCATGTATGCATATATATATATATATATATATGTATGTATGTATGAACATATGTCTACACAGACACATAAGTACACATGTGCATACATACCTACATTTCTGAATCAGGTCTTGATAACAAAAGAGTACCAAAGCAACATTTTTTAGCATTACCCCGAAACATCAAAAGTTAACACATATCTTAGTAATTGTGTTAGTTGTACATTGCACTGAAATAAAAATTGATGAAATTTTTTTCTGTTGTTTATTCAAAAGCAATATCTGAAAAATTTAATTTTTTTTAATTTTGCGACTGAACTGGAATTTTTTTTATAGCTCTGCAAGATGCAACTGGCTTTGATAAAAAACATGCAAAAGATGAAAGGAATTTATTGAAAGATGTAAAAGAAGAAAAGAATGTAATGCTAACACCGGAAGATGTATTGAAACGTAAGTAATATCTTAGGCGTATTATTATGTTTAACGTGATTAGGAGTTACATTGTACGAGTAAAATTCAATGTCCATTAATATTAAACTTTTGAGACTTTATTTTTAAATGTGATGTTAATTGCCATCAAATATGTGATTATCTTTTTAAGCTTGTTTGAAAACAAAGAGGTGGTAAAATTATATTTCAGGGTATCACATCCAAAACATAATGCAATAAAACATAATTAATGCTAAAAATATATAATCTCAACAAACCACATTTTAAATCAAACAAGGCAATAACATAAGAATGGAAATACATCTTATTTAATCTACGCGGTACAAAATGGAAATATCGACTTACTTTATTTAAAAATTTGTTTCTTTGATATCTGTGACACACACAATTCCTTAACAGCATCCAAAAACTGTGTATAATTATCTAAACTAGAATCTGTATTCTGCTGTTGCCAAATAAATTCACAAAAGTAAAAAATGAAAAATATTCTCCATACTGTCGATAGCATTTCTTTCAAAAATCTCTTTTTATTACACTCCACATACCTTCCACAGTGTTGATATGAGGTCTGATTTCCAAATCCTTAAATCTCGCTGCATAATTTAGGGAGAGGGGAACGAAGCCAATTAAATCTATTAAGCAGACAGTGTATGATACGAAAGACATGTATGTAAGATTTAGCTTGTTAAACTAATATTTAGTGTATATTATTTAATCCTCTGAGCATTACAGGTTTAGAATAAAAAATATTTTCTTCATTATATTTTAAAAACAATTCTTTCACTTTGCAACTTGATTCCTTTTCTTTCAACATGCATTCAAACTGAAATTGGATGCATTTAAAGCTGGCAGAAATTTTCATGTTTAATGAATAAGAAAGCCACCCTTACGTATGGAATTTTACATCCATAATGCTGAGAGGGTTAAAGGCTAGAGAAAATGACGTGACATAAGGCATTCATACGTTAAATTTCTGTATAAGGTACTTTTCAGTTAGCCGGGCGCAAGTGAAACGTCACCAAAGAATTTAGACCTGCACCAACTGGCATACATACCTGACAGGAATTACTTACTGTCATTTCCAGTATTAATTTAAAACCAGCAACATCTATTTTTACTGATTCAGAAATGTGTGTATGCATACATACATTTCTGAATCAGGTCTCGATAACAAAAGAGTACTGAAGCAACATTTTTTAGCATTACCGAAACATCAAAAGTTAACACTTATCTTAGTAATTGTGTTAGTTGTACACTGCACTGAAATAAAAATTGATGAAATTTTTTTCTGTTGTTTATTCAAAAGCAATATCTGAAAAATTTAATTTTTTTTAATTTTGCGACTGAACTGGAATTTTTTTTATAGCTCTGCAAGATGCAACTGGCTTTGATAAAAAACATGCAAAAGATGAAAGGAATTTATTGAAAGATGTAAAAGAAGAAAAGAATGTAATGCTAACACCGGAAGATGCATTGAAACGTAAGTAATATCTTAGGCGTATTATTATGTTTAACGTGATTAGGAGTTACATTGTACGAGTAAAATTCAATGTCCATTAATATTAAACTTTTGAGACTTTGTTTTTAAATGTGATGTTAATTGACATCAAATATGTGATTATCTATCTTTTTAGGCTTCTCTGAAAACAAACAGGTGGTAAAAATATATTTCAGGGTATCTCATCCAAAAGATAATGCAATAAAACATAATTAATGCTAAAAATATATAATCTCAACAAACCGCATTTTAAGTCAAACAAGGCAATAACATAAGAATGGAAATACATGTTATTTAATCTACGCGGTACAAAATGGAAATATCGACTTACCTTATTTAAAAATTTGTTTCTTCGATATGTGTGACACACAGAATTCCTTAACAGCATTCAAAAACTATTTATAATTATATAAACTAGAATCTGTATTCTACTGTTGCCAAATAAATTCACAAAGGTAAAAAATAAAAAATATTCTCCATACTGTTGATAGCATTTCTTTCAAAAATCTCTTTTTATTACACACCACATACTTTCTATAGTGTTGATATGAGGTCTGATTTCCAAATCCTTAAATCTCGCTGCATAATTTATGGAGAGGGGAACGAAGCCATTTAAATCTATTAAGCAGACAGTGTATGATACGAAAGACATGTAAGTAAGATTTAGCTTGTTAAACTAATATTTAGTGTATATTATTTAATCCTCTGAGCATTACAGGTTTAGAATAAAAAATATTTTCTTCATCATATTTTAAAAACAATTCTTTCATTTTGCAACTCGATTCCTTTTCTTTCAACATGCATTCATACTGAAATTGGATACATTTAAAGCTGGCAGAAATTTTCATGTTTAATGAATAAGAAAGCCACCCTTACGTATTGAATTTTACATCCATAATGCTGAGAGGATTAAAGGCTGGAGAAAATGACATGACATAAGGCATTCATAAGTTAAATTTCTGTATAAGGTACTTTTCAGTTAGCCGGGTGCAAGCGAAACGTCGCCAAATAATTTAGACCTGCACCAACTCGCATACATACCTGACGGGAATTATTCACTGTCATTTCCAGTATTAATTTAAAACTAGCAACATCTATTTTTACTATTCCACAAATTTGGTATTGAAAAATGCTGAAAATTTGGAATTTACCGCGTAGATTAAATAACTACAGTTAAGTTTAAAGGCCGTCTCTTTTTTTTCTAAAAAGAGCGATATTGGAAAAAAATTCAACATGTAATCAAAATATTGAAATGAGACTTTATTTTTCTGAGGGAGTTAGATGGCATTGCAATGTTTGTACCTGCCACAGCAAAAAAAGCATTCATGGAGACACGAGGTCTGAAATACCCAAAATAAGTTTTCTAACATCTTTAATATTAATTTACACTTGGAGTGAAGAAATGATGTCAATCAAATGGTGTGAAAAACAACTGGAGGTGAATCGTTCAACGATTGTAGATTGAAACAACTACTTGTGAGAGGTTTATGTAGGAATACAAGTGAAACATGGGGGGGGGGAAATGGTAACCCTGAAATGAACTTTAAAATCGATGAAAGCTTGTTTACTAAATGAAAGAACAGTGCTGATCCAATTCTTCTGGAACACTGGATATTAGCTGCCTTACGGATGAATGCATCCTAGTTAGGGTTCCAAACTGTTGTCTACCAGTATTCCAAGACTTGATTAAAAGAACCATATCTAAGAAAGATGTATTGTTTATTCTGATGATTCCTAGAATGGTCACTGCACCACCAAAGTTGAAGAAGCAGATGTACATCATTTCAAAGTTAACCATAGCTATAATTTTGCCAACCCTGATACTGGTGTAAATATGCAAAAAATAGAATGACTTTGGGGCAGTGCCAAATGAAGAAATAAAAAACATCAGGGCACTACCCGACAGCACATGGATTCGTACCTTGCTGAATTTATGTGGAGAAGAAGAGTAAATGATCCATTTGAGAAAATTCTCAAAGACATTTGCATATTTTGGAAGAATCGAATAAATATAAAAATTTTTTATTTGTATTCATGAAAATAAATACTTTTTTTTTTTTTTTTTTTTCTTTTTTTTTTTTTTTTTTGCATATTGATGAATGTCTTTGGCTTTCTTTTAAGCAACAGCTATTTTGTCCTTGTCATTTGTGCAAATAGCTCTAAAACGTCAACAATGAAAGAAAAAAAAATGTTGGCAGGATTTGTGCCCAGCTAAATGAAAAGTACCCATGTATAACTAAGCAAAAGTCATTGTTAAGCAGAAAAAATACAACATTAAACTTGAAGGTAGCAGAAAAAAAAGAAAAAAAAATATTGTCTACAGGTTGAATTTAGCTTGGTAAACATACTATATGAATTACAGAAAGAGGAAAAGTATGTTAACACATATGTACACTGCACAAAAAAAGGGGGTGGGGAGTTCTGTATCTCCCATTCTATTGGGCCGATTGAGGAAATTCAAACTGCGTTTTTCATGCCTTGAAAGCGCAACTTAGAATATATATTAGATTTATATAAAACGCTATTCTAACATAGGTATTTTGACACAAAAGTGGACTTTTTATGAAATAAAATAATTTTTTTCCATGTTTCGATTCTATGACTCAAATTATTCCTGGATATTAAATTTTTATGATAAATTTATGGAGAAATTTAAATATTTATCTTGGCACAATTTTTTCAGGTTGCGCCAAGAATAATTCACTTGGTGGAATTCTTAATTTATTGTAACGTACTTACTTTCCTTTTTTTTTTCATTCATGCAGGAGAGGAAAAAAAGGTCCCTCGTTCATTCTTAGAAATAATTTTTGTTATTATTGCTTATATTAAATACTCCAAATTTCGAAATGTGCCAAAATGTAAATTCACGTATATCTTAAAAATTTTAAGTAAAAAACTAAAATTTTTTACAGATATGCTTAGACATACAT
>KK121740.1:0-34778 GCA_000611955.2 Stegodyphus mimosarum | reverse complement strand
AATTATGTTTGGAATGAACCTAAATTTCGAATTCTGGAAGAAGGAATCAAGTAAGTTTAATAAAAAAAGAGATATTAATAAATATATATCAAATTCAATTAACATTGAGGAGCTAAAATTTTTAGAGCAAATTTTTTAAAAACTACTCATGCGATTTTTACAAAACTTGGCAGTTTGACCTAATTTGAGTCTTAGAATCAAAATATGGAGAAAAATTGGCATTTTATTACAGAAAAAGTCAGATTTTATGTAAAAATACCTATATTAGAACAATGCTATATATAAATCTAATACATATCCTAAGTCGCGCTTTCGAAGCATGAAAAACGCAAGTTGAATTTCGTCAATCAGCCTAGTAGAACAGGAGATGAACAAATGCCCCCCTCCTTTTTTTTTTGCAAAGTGTACGTAACATTTACTACATTAAATATGATATTTAGTACAAATGAATGAAATTAGCAAGAGGGGGAAACAGGTATTAGTAACAGCCTAACTTTTTTAGCATTACCAAAACATCAAAACTTGGCAATTATCATAATAAATGTGTTAGCTATACATTTTTAGTGTAATAAAAATTAATGAATATTTTTTCTTTTGTTTATTCAAAATTGGCAAATTTTGTGCCTAAACTGGAATTTTTTTATAGCTTTGCGAGATGCAATTGATGTTGATAAAATGTCTGCAAAAGATGAAAATAATTTGATGAAGGTTGTAACAGAAGAAGACAGTGTAATGCTGCCACTGAAAGATGCAACAAAATGTAAGTAATATCATCTCTTGCAGTATAAGCACGATAACATGGTTATTAGTTACATTGTACAGGTAAAATTCAATTTTCATTTGGATTAGATTTCTGAGACTTGCTCCCAGTGTTGACATTGAACATGATGTTAGTTGATAGAAAATGTATGGTCGTTTACCCTTTTAAGTTGCTTTGAAAACAAAGCAGTTTTAGAAATACGTACATAAACCATTAAATTTTGTAAATAAATCTATAAATTGCTTTAGCTAATATTTATCCAGTAAGTACACTGTAGAAAAAGTTAACTTTCTTTTAAATAAATTACAGGGGATTTACTGAATATTTTTAAAACTGAGTGCATATCCAATGTTTTAATGGATTTCAGATATAACTAGATGTTAAAAAGCATTAATTTTTTTCAGATCACACAATGCAAAAAATTATTTATTATCAGTTAAAAGCAATATATTTCTATGCTTAGTACCTTTTATTCACTATCACTGTCAGTGCCATTAGTGTAGTTGACTGCACTACTGGTATGACTGTCACTAGTACCTATATCCCACTGCATGTCACATCCTCAGAACCGCCTAGAGCATTGGATATTACATACTTCATAAATTTTTCAATGATTGTTTTAAGCTTCACACTATCCCAGTCTGCCAGAATCCATTCACAGATATGGATTTTTCCTTTTGGTGTAAGGTCATAGTTTTCTGTACTCATCTAATCATTATAAAGTCTTTCGAAAAAACTTGAAGGAGTGATTAACTGTAACACCTGGGGCTGAATTATGGAAGTTACGCTTCTAGGAATCACAACTACATCAGCTTTCCATTTTCTCAAGGAGTTACGTGATGTGAGAAGCTGTTCCAAACTCTTAGGACTTCTGTCCAAAATGATCTTTTAAGTTTCAGCAAACCACAAGATCTTCTATTTCAAGATGTTTCTAGGCAGTCCAATACAAGATTTTCTTGCAGCCTTTTTCCTGAGCATGCACAACAATGCCGGATGGTTGTTTGACTTTTGCTTTAATAGAGCTTACAACTGAAGTTTCCTTCATCTGCCAGAACAACCAGCATAACTGTACATTGCTGCTTCTCGCCACCTGTAGTCTTGATTCTTAGTGTTAGCCTTTTGGTGCAACTGTATTAGAAGTACGTAACTGTAAATGAGTATCTGATCTGTGCTACTGATTTCAGAAAACTTGTACCCATTAGTTTGTCACTTGCCAATACCATATCTCTGAAATTTCACATTTTCACCATCAGAGTCTGCCAGAAGACATCCTGTGACTTGGTGACAAACCATTCCTATTATAAAATGTGCTCACCATCTTCACTTGCTCAAAGATCCTGGCTAATCTTCCAGTTAACTTCTTCATGAGTGTGGAAGGGCATCATATCAACAGTTACAGCATAACCAGAACTTTTTTTTCATTAACATACAATAAAACATTATTTTCCAACTGTGCATTCTTTGCTGCTTTTCCATCAAATGCCTCCCTTGCCACTTAAAGATAATTCTTCTGCTTTTTCCATTATTGCATGTTAAAATGATGTAGTGTAGTCACATCAAAATGATGTGTTGCAGTTCAGTTCCTTTTTTCCTCAGAAAATTGGGTAATTTGTAGTTTAAAAGTTGCATTGTAGCTAATCATTTGCCTGACATTTTCCTTCAAATGACCTGCAACCACAACTAAAATTATAGAATCCTATATAATATTCACCTAAAACAAAGGATTTTAAACTCGATCATTAAATATGCTCGGTAGTATTGCCACATGTTTGTGTATACTTATTTCTAATTATTCATATCTGTAAGACACATTCCTCATCTGCTTTTTTGTGGAAAATATGTGGTTTATGCACAAGAGAATATAGTAATATAAAATGCAGATTATATATTTAACAATAAATATACTTCCATACATTTCATATTCATTTTACTTTTATTTATTTTCTTATTCATTTTACTCTTTATGTCAATATTGTGCTTACAGATATTGCTTATAAAACCTTGTTAAAAAAGACATATTACAACAATAAGCACTAGGGTGTCAACAATAGTGATGTACTTCAGGGTAAATGTAATGTGTAAAGCTATTTTTAAAACTGTATTAGCAATTTCCTTTAAGGAAAAATACCATCGTTTGTGTATTATTGCGATAAATTGCATAAAAGAAATGTGAGCTGTACTACCATGAATGACCTGTTAATAATACTGCAGAGACCCTGTTGGCATAAGTGCATTTTTTACTTGCTAGTGCCTTTAAGCATATTAAGCTTCAAATTAGTATACATTTAGTGCATATAAATGTAAAGCTATTAGGAAAAGCATATTAAACTCATGCAAATAAAGTGTTAAACAATATTCAATGTGTTAAATAATATTTAATACATATGACTTGAAGTTAGTAAGAAAAAATATGTAACATGTCAGTAAAAGTTGAACATATAGTACATATGAAGTTAACAGAAAAAAAAATAAATTAAGCATAGGTAAATAAAAATTAGCATAAAAATGTTAATTATGGAAATCACTTTCTTATTAATTGTATTACGAAAGAAGAGTTAAAAATGCTTGTATACTTAGATATAGCAATACTTCAGGCCTCATCCTTCTCACAGAAATAAAACTGCTATTAAGAAAGCTGCCAGAGACATATTACCCTAACTGTGAAAGAATCTTTAAACAAGTTTTAAAATTACATTGAATGGATCTTGACTGTCATGTGTGATTAGGAGTTACATTGTACGAGTAAAATTCAATGTCCATTAATATTAAACTTTTGAGACTTTATTTTTAAATGTGATGTTAATTGCCATCAAATATGTGATTATCTTTTTAAGCTTGTTTGAAAACAAAGAGGTGGTAAAATTATATTTCAGGGTATCACATCCAAAACATAATGCAATAAAACATAATTAATGCTAAAAATATATAATCTCAACAAACCACATTTTAAATCAAACAAGGCAATAACATAAGAATGGAAATACATGTTATTTAATCTACGCGGTACAAAATGGAAATATCGACTTACCTTATTTAAAAATTTGTTTCTTTGATATGTGTGACACACAGAATTCCTTAACAGCATCCAAGAACTATTTATAATTATCTAAACTAGAATCTGTATTCTACTGTTGCCAAATAAATTCACAAAGGTAAAAAATAAAAAATATTCTTCATACTGTTGATAGCATTTCTTTCAAAAATCTCTTTTTATTACACACCATATACTTTCTATAGTGTTGATATGAGGTCTGATTTCCAAATCCTTAAATCTCGCTGCATAATTTATGGAGAGGGGAACGAAGCCATTTAAATCTATTAAGCAGACAGTGTATGATACGAAAGACATGTAAGTAAGATTAAGCTTGTTAAACTAATATTTAGTGTATATTATTTAATCCTCTGAGCATTACAGGTTTAGAATAAAAAATATTTTCTTCATTATATTGTAAAAACAATTCTTTCATTTTGCAACTTGATTCCTTTTCTTTCAACATGCATTCAAACTGAAATTGGATACATTTAAAGCTGGCAGAAATTTTCATGTTTAATGAATAAGAAAGCCACCCTTACGTATGGAATTTTACATCCATAATGCTGAGAGGATTAAAGGCTGGAGAAAATGACATGACATAAGGCATTCATATGTTAAATTTCTGTATAAGGTACTTTTCAGTTAGCCGGGTGCAAGCGAAACGTCGCCAAATAATTCAGGCCTCATCCTTCCCACAGAAATAAAACTGCTATTAAGAAAGCTGCCAGAGACATATTACACTAACTGTGAAAGAATCTTTAAACAAGTTTTAAAATTACATTGAATGGATCTTGACTGTCATATTTAACTCTTTGAAATCCAAACCCTTCGCTAACTTGTATCCTAAATATACCAAAACGCCCGAAATACTTTTCCAGTTTACAGCAATTTCCTCACCTCCCCATCCATTAACGCAGAAATAGGTGTGAAAATTCCTTTGTACTTTCTAACAAAGATTCCATTAGCCTTCGACCCCATTCTTTATAAACCTATTCTGAAGCTCTTAAACTGAAATCAAAGAATCAACAAGGAAATATCTCTTGCAACCTAAAGATAAGAAACCATGATTAAACCTTTTAGAACAAGCTGTCTGCAGTAAACTGATACAATGCATATGGAGAAACTGCACCTGCTACTGCATATCTTAGGGGGGAGGGAAGAAAACAAGATCACAATCTCCGCCGTTTTGGGGTGGTTGTGGTCCTCCACAATGAAGAGCTGCATTGGGCGCTTTGGTCCTGAAAGATGTAATTTCAGGCTGAAACAAATATTTGAGTAAGTCACCTGCTAGACTTTGTCTTTGAAGACCACTTTTTCATAACTTCATTTTTTGAAAGATGGAGAGGAAATCAGACAAAATAATGATAAAGTAGTGGGTAGTAAATTGCTGCAAATAATTAGTGCTGTACCACAATGTGCAAATTGTAAACAGGAATAAAAGAAAGCGAGGGGAACACAAGATGAATCATTGTTACTTCCGAAAAAGGCCACTTGTGAGATTTCCAACTTTGAATTTTTAGCAGAATTTTCTTTGTAGTTTTTACACTTACTGGGTTCTCTATAGCTTGGTTTTCTTATTTAACTGCTTTCAAAATATGATTTAATTTGTTTCTGAAAAGTAGGTGTTAAAAAAAATCTTGCAGATTATTATTGCTACTATAGTTCCTATAAAATTTAGCTTATCTAAACTGAGAATATAATTATTTTCATCAAAAAGAGATTTTCTCATTAGCTCTGGATTCTAAGGTTAGAAATTTTAACAGGTTTTTAAATTCACATTGTTATACAAAATAAAATCATCTTGCTTAATTACATATTGTTATATGGATATTTAAAACCAATACGTTTAGGAAAAACCTTTTTTTTAAGTATAAATAGACAAAAGTCTTGTTATCTGAAATTTCTGACTGCTTGAAATTTTTTCCTGTCAGTTACATTTTATCTTAAGAAAATTTGTTTATGTCTAAAAATTGCCCATTTAACATACTCTAAAATAAAATCTATTAATAGTCAGCTTCCTTATCATTATCAAAATAACTGCCGCTAGTTGTGTAGCATGAGTTGATAAAAAGTTATGACCCGCTTTCTACTAGATAGCCAACCAAATAAATTTTTAAATATCAAAGAAGTAGATAGTTTTTGAGATGCTAATGTTGCATTAAACTAGAGTGGAGTGTCTTAAACTGAGAATCGCGACTCCGGTTGGGATTGCTAAAAATTTTAGCAATTTTTATATTTCTTTACTTTATTAATTATACATAGGAGGTAACGTTGGCCTTAGGAGTGGTCAATGCCAAAAAATCGAGTGTCAGTCTCTCTTTTTTAGTCCAAAGGGATTTGAATCCTGAAGGACTATTACTTTCGTTTTGGCATTTTGCGTCGTTTCACTTTTCAATTTACTGCTTATTTTATTTTTGTTTTTTATTATTTTTTTTGACGTAGCTTTCTCTTCAAAAATCGTGTGCGTTGCACGGGAAAATAAAAAGGAATTTTAATTACAATTCTAAATAAAGAGCCAAATAAATGTGAAATTCGTAACAATATTCTCTAAAACTTTAACAATTTTTCATTAACAAACCCAAAGATTTCAAAGCCAGCAATACCAACGTTGTACAGAAGAACATTTTTATCTCTAGTACGTGAGAGTGTGTACCGAAATTTCTAAAGATATGCTCAATTATTTTGCGATATTGCTGTTGAACTGAATTTTATGGTTTAAGTGCGAAGAACATGGTATTTAATAAATAAAGGTAACACACAAATTGTTAAATAAACGCCCCTTTGGACATAATTGAAATCTGAAAAGTTTCGGATTTTTTTTTAACTATTACGAAATAATTTTCCATAATGTATCTGAAAAGTGACAAAGATACGAGAATACAGACAAATTAAGGAACAAAAGTATTTTGATGCATTTTTACATCCTTTTATAAAGTAAAGGAAGTACTATAATCACGGAAATTTTCGTGAATCATATTTCAATTAAACTATCCATTTTGACGACTATCAAATGCAATTTAAGAATGTTTTTGGGTGACATCTGTCTGTAAGGACAGAATAAAGGACTCTTTTTCTGAAAACGGATTGCAAAAAGGATTTAAAATGTATTCAGAAGAGAATTTTTGTGACGTCTGCATGTATGTATCTTGCATAAATCAAAAACAAGAAGTTTTGTGTATAGGACTGCTATAAGATGTAGTTATTGTTACTCAACTCCATGAGCTCAGTTTTTTTTTTCTTATATGTTGGTACATTCTGCATTTTTTGCTTTAAAAATGATTGAATTATGTTTGTTCTTATCTTCTGGTTAAGGTTTTTGTGCCTTTTAGTTAATCTGTCTGCAATAGTTGCAGAATTGTAAACAATTTAAAAGTTGTTTAAGTGTGGCTAAGCCTAATTTTTTTATCATAGCAGCCATATTTGTTTACATTTGAAATTTAGCAGAAAAGTGATTTAAGTCAGTTTCTGCACCCTCAGTGTCATTTTCCTAAGTGGGACCAAAAGTAAACTTTCAGTTTTGTGCACCAAAAAAATCTTCTTTCTTGCCTGCTGGCGGAATTGCTTGTTTTTGCTTTGAAACTCTAATTTTAAGTGTAAATTTTTTAAAATTGTTTTAACTGTACTTGGTGTTTTATATTTTTCAATTTTTAATTAAGATATTTTGAGGTTTTATATATTTTTGTGTTGCACAAAGTGAATTAATTGAATGAGAAATTTATCTAATGAAATACAGCAAAAAATGCTTATAATTTAATATTCCGTACAAAGAAGTCAAGTGGTGTAAACATCAGATTTTTTTTATGATAGAAACATTCATTTTTAAAAATTAAGTTATTGACCTAAAACTGCAATAGTATAATACAGTACAACCAAGATTTTTATTGATATGACATTAGTTGGAAATATACAGAATAAATGTATTATTTCTGGCAGGATAAAATACAGATTTAATGTCTTTTTCATCATTATATTATTGCTTCCAAGTTAAGTTAAAATGGTAGAAACTCTCAACTTCATATGTATATCAGGTAAAGAAAATCTTTATTGCTTCCAAGTTAAGGTAAAATGGTAGAAACTCTCAGCTTCATATGTATATAAGGTAAAGAAAATCTAAATGTGTAATATCACATATGTATTAATATATTACAATATTATTAGCAGCCATTATTATTTTATTTAATGTTGGTAATATCGTGTACATATTCATCAAAGTAGCTTTATTGTATTTATCTATACAGTTATGTTATGCAGTGTGTTACACACATATAAATTCAGTATTTATTATTCAAAATTTCACATATTCATGATAATTCTCGAAGTGAGTTATCCATGGATATGGGGATTTTATTATAATATCTTTTAACTATTAGGCTTTGCATTTTAATTAAAATAGAAGTTAAAGGATTATTTCTTATTTTTTTTAGTTCAAGACTAATATGCGAATAATATAACAAATAATATAACAAAGTTGAACTTTTACTGAAAATATAAATTTTTTATAGCTGTGAGAGACGCATCCTGCTTGGCTAAAGCACCTAGGAAAAAGAAAATAGATTATTTCAAAGTAAAGGAAGATGAAGACAAATTTTCACTAACAGATGAAGATATGGAAGAACTCTTAAAGCGTAAGTAGCAAACTATGCTATAATGTAAACTTGTTACATGATATTATGTTATAATTACAGACTCAGGTTGCATCTGTATTAGATTTTTGGGATTTCTAACATAAAAATTGTGTAATATTATTATACAATAGGCAGCTGTTCCTCTTCTTATGCAGCTTTCTTGTAGCATTTTTGAGAAACAATTTTATAATTTGATATGCCTGCATATTCTGAGGAGTTACATGCTGAAATGAATAAGTCTGCATTAGTGATTTGATTAGGGCTTGAGCTTGATGAGTAGGTTGGCTGCATGGTTGTTTTTATGAATTTGTATCCAAGCCAAAAAACTACATGGAATATGTTATTTCTGTGCAACATATGAAAATAATCCAGCTCTTTGTGTGGAAGATTGTTTTGAAAACATATCCCCTGGACAGTATTTTCTTCTTTTTCTTTATTTTTGCCTTAAATAAGTTATAATAGTATTTTCTGAGTATCTGTACCCACAGTTTTAACTATTGGTAGAATTAATGTGTTTTTGAATCTAGATGTGACACCACAACATCATGCAGCAAACCACACATGTGAATATCATACACGTATATGAGGGATGCTTACATATTATACCACTGGCTGTGAGTGTTGGTTACCATCGAACCATGAAAGTTGGCTTAAAGATACTGCTAGATTATGCCAATAGCTCCTGCATTTCTTTATAACAGACAATCAGTTTTTGACTCACTTTGTTTTTGTGGTTTGTAAAAAGGCGTTCATTCATTTCTACTATTTTGTTAAACCCTTTGATTTTACCAGAAGTTCTATTTAGAATACCATGAGCACAGATTTCCCATGTGTAATTGTCCCAATCTATTAGTGTTTTGTTTGCTATATTCAGCTGATCATAACATATCTATTAATAAACTCTCTTTTATGGTATGATGCCATAACATTCAAAATAATCTACTGCTTGCTGTTAAGTCCCAGATTTTAATCACATTTTCAAAATGCAAGGAAACAATATACAGCAATAACAGCTAATTTATATCCTTGTTTATAAAAGCAAAAGATGGCTGATTCAAAATCATCGAGAACAAAAGATTATTATGAGTCTGTTGCTATGCCATGCTTATTGAGCACTGGTGCTGAATCACATAACTTGATGACAGTTTTACAGTTGACGGGATAATACATAAGTATCCATGAGGGTTTACACAATTAACATCCACATTATTTAACTGATCTGTGTTTTTTTTGGCCACATAATTTTTTTTAACTAATTTTTTTCCCCTTAAAATCCTCTTTTTATTATCATTTATGTACAAAACAGTGCTTATGAATCGTAATGATAGCCAGACAAACATTTTGCACCAATTCATAAAATTAGTGATTAGTTGGCACTTTTTCATTGGTATGAAAATAATCAGAAAATATCAGTAATATTGAAATTAATAAAATTTTTTATGCTCATATTTCATGTTTACTTATTAAATACTTCACATTTACTTGTTTAAATTTACAATTTGCATTTGTAAGTTTTGATTTTTAGGTTTGGTTTATTTAATTATGACAAAGTTTCAACGGCTATCTGCTTAAGGGGAGGGTGCCTTCATGGAGTACTTTCTAAGGGAAACTGGCTCATATACATGTTACACATGGAGAAAACCACGAAAACGAACATGCAGCCAGCCTGTTTGCGGGATTTGAACCTTGGACCGAACTACCAGTATTTGGCGAATTTAACGCTCAGCTGCTGGTGGGCTTTTGATTTTTAGGTATTTGCATATTAGCACAACCATTTTAGTATAAGTCACCAAATTTTCAGAATGTGCCAAACTTAGGTGGCTATCTGTAAAATGGTTCTTCAGGCAACCCTGCTCAATGCTGCTATTTTCATATGCATTCTTTTTGTTGTATTCCAAATTCAAATGGTTATTAAAAGTAAATCATTATATTTTTTGTCTTTAAACTCAGTTTAAAATATGCACTTGTAGAATTTGCCAGATTATAATGCCAGAAACCATATTATAATTTCTGCACGAATGCAGTGTTTTGCCACGAAATCACTAACCTGAACAATTTTTTTTAATCTGTTGCTAAAGCAAATCACAAAATTTTTACCAGAACAAAAGAAGTAGAAACCAGTTTGTAAACAGATATATTGATTGATTTTTATCATAAATGTCTAATTACAATGTTTAACAGATATGTAATAATATTCATGTATACAATAAGTAAATTTTTACAATTGAATGAGAACTTTTGCTTTTATTCTTTTTCATCTATAAAAAGTTGCCAAAGGGTTTGTGTTAATATGTAAGTATGGATTTCAATGTCTTTTCCTCAGAGCCACCTTTCCTTAAATTTGCTTATATTGAATATAAACTTAGGTGCTTGGGGGGAAGGGAGAAAAAAAAACAGTATCAAAATGCAAACTCCAAGCTGTCACAGCTTTGAGATATTATTAAGTCCGTAAGGAAATAGATGATTTTGGATAAAAGTTGTAATTTTAAGAAAGAATAGATTTTATCTAGGCATAAAATTAAATGCTTTCCCCATTCCTTCTTATGACATTTTAATAAGTACAAATAATGGGGTAAGTAATATGAGGATACAAACTTAATAATATGTTCAAAATATAATTAATGTGTTCTTTTGTTCAAAAATGACAAAGTCTGTGAAAGAATTACTTTTGTATTAGCAGTTTAAAAATATTAATTAAAGTAACACTTGTATTAATTATAAAGTTTTAATGTTAAAGAATTTGTCATATTTAAATAATAAATTAACATTATTCTGTATAATTTAATAAAAATTTTTAACATTTTCAGTTGCATCACTATCTGCTTCTTCCTTTTGGAATTCTGAAGACATGGTAAATATATGAATTATTTTTCTATAATTAATTTTTAAAGTTAGTATTGTTTAAAATTTGAGACTAACTATGTGAAATTAAAATAATGTAAACATATTAATCTGGAGTTTCATTATATTTAAAAACTACCCCACTAGGGCTGTTAGGCCACTGAGTTTAGTTTTTTTTTTTTTTTTTTTGTGTGTTATATTTTTCTTGCAGAAGTAAGTATTTGCATTAAAAAATTATGTGTCTGAGGAAAGAAACTACAAAAGAAATTTTTAGTTTGTAATGATTCAAAACTTAACAATTTTAAATTTGGCTAAACACTGAAGAATTAATAAGAAAAACTGTTTGAATTATGATTTTTTTATGTGTTAACATTTAATGAAATATTTTTATATCATTAACTTAAATGATTTAGAAATTTGATATTAGGAAGAGAATATTCTTTTTGAGCAGATAATGAAATATTGCTTTTGAATTAAAAAGTTAGTAAATGACGCATAAAGTGTATTTTAGAAATATGAAATATATTAAGAGATCCTAATTTTTTAAACATTCAAAAAATAAATATAAGGCTATTACTCATGCATATGGTGAAAATACTGTTAACACAGTATTTCTCATTATATGTTAAAAAATAGTGCATGGAGGATTAAACTTCTTTGATGCTAATTAAGTTTATTATGTTAATTTTTATAGCTTTCAACAGTTTCAAAAAAAATATAAGCAATGCCTTTAATGTGGTGGGGGATTGTTTCATCATTTTATTATTATAAAATTTCTTGATAAAATAGTATTTCTGCGTAAAATTTTAGCTTTAAAACTAGTGAAATTATGCTATGTATTCATTAAATTTTTATGCTAGTTTTCCAGAGCTTGCTTTTTCTTCTATTTCTAAATTGCTTAAAACAGATTTTAAGTTTAATCATTATGCAATATTTAAATCAGCACTAACAAAAAAGAATCAAGTTTATATTTCTGTTCTTATAAATTTTAATTGTAAAGTTGTATTTTTCTCTATGTGTTTATTTTTTATCTGTTTTATTTATAAATTATTCTTAGTATTATTACATATATTTTCTAAGATTGTAATGATTTCCTGCATGAATGTTAGATTTATATGTTAGCCTCCCAAAATTTACTGCAGGGAAAATTCCATAAGATATTCACTCATATTTGTCTTCTGTAGGCATCGTCATCTTAGAAACTATAATTATTGGTGGTGTTCAATGCAGTTATGCATTAATGTTCTCAAAAAACTAATAACTTTCACTGTTGGTTGTGAGGGGGATTTTGCCACATTTCATTCTATTTCTTTAACGCTTCTAAATTGTAATTTTAATTGTTATTAATGATTCCAGTTTTAATTTGTTCCTAAACTGTAATAAGATTCTAATTATTTCAGATACTTTAAACAGAACATCCAGAAAATTTAAATCAACAGAGCCACTTCAAAAAATTTAATCTTCATCATATTTTTTTATTAAAGCTGTGTTTTGGGCTAGTGATATTTCAATTTAAAATAATCTTAAAATTGTAATAGCTTACTGCATGCATACTAAATTTCCATAGAAACTTAACTGACAATATATTTCTGGAAATCAGGAATTGTCAGAAGAATTTATAGAAAAATTTCAAAATAGGATTGATAGGAATTTATTGGCTGATAAGAACTATATTTCTAAAAATAATAAATTATAAACTAACAACGATATTAAATGAAAAGGGTTAGAAATTTTATGACATTTGAAAAAATTTTTATTGTTGGTAAAATAATCAAAATCCTGAAAAAAATTAGCAAAATTCTTCTTTGCCCTCTAGCTGATGCTCGTTAAAAGATTTAGAGTGTACTCATTCGAGTTTCAGGATCTCAAAAGAGTCCGATATTGTTATTTTTCATCACTATCTCCCTGTTTTGGGAATGGGTAATTTGTGCATTTGCCTTCTTTGGATGTAGTAGCTATTTCACAGGCTCTCTTTCTGGAATTGAACTGTGATTCCCCATCACCCATTACAACCTTGGTAGGTGCATAACCTAGCAATGGCAATTGATAAGGCTGACATTTGAAAGATACAGGACGAGACCACGCGATCAGACCAAAGTTATACAGAGTCGCCACATAATACAGACATGAGGTCCGATTGGTTTCGAATCAAATTTATTGTTTTATTCCTTTAGCTTAATATTTGTAAATAGATTAGTAAAGATTTTAAATTTCACTTCTTTGAACTTTTATTTCTTATTGTCACTTATTTTTTTTGCTGTAGGTATTGCAAGACATATACACTCATAGACTATCAGACAATATGATATTGTACAATTCATTAGGAAATGACAATTGCTATGCCAATTATATCAGTGAAAATCATTCATCAAGAGCTACTGATACATTTTCAACATACTGCTTTGAAGAACAAATGCAATATAAAGCTCTCTGTAATAAAATATATGGTTTAGAAGAATATGGTTACTTACAAGTACCATCTCCAGATATTGCAAGCTTCATGCCATATGGACAAAACAGTAACCAGACGGCATTTAGAAAATGTTCATCATCATCATCATCATCAATAGATGATTTATTATCAGAAGATTCATCTTTAGAAGGTATAAAAAGACGTATAAGTATCATTAGTAAGCCTTCATCATCGATAGATAATTTATCATCTGAAGGTTCACGATCAGCAGGTATAAAAAGAAGTATAAGTGTCATCAGTAAATCATCACCACTGATAGACGATAAGTTATCATCAGAAGGTTCACCATCAGCAGGTACAAAAAGAAGTATAAGTATCATTAGTAAGGAATATTTAAACAGAAGTAAGTGTTTTCCTTTATCTTTTTCTTAAAGAGATAACTGTCATAATATGATTTTTGAAGCAAATGACGCAAACTATTTAATTAAAGTTGATAAATGCATGTAAAAATATGCATTTTGAGCGCTTTCTTTTTTCTGCTGCATCTTTGAATTTAATCTGTGATCAGCATATTAATTATCCCATTAAATATATATTTTGTTTGTAAGCATAACTTGGGGAAAATATTATTAAATGTGGAGTATGCCCACTTCTGACATCAGTCTAAGCTTGATATCTTTTCTTCCTGTCCATCAAACTATCACGCTCTTCATTTTGAGAGCAATGCCCATAAATATCTTAATTCCTACTGCAGTTTACTTAACAATATCAGTGTAAAGATTCACCATCTTTCTTCTTAATTGACTTCTTAAGAGTGAAATCTAGATCATTTAGATTGAAGTTGATGATCAACCAATATCTGGTGATCACTAATATCTCTTTCCTTCAAGTTACCAGTTGACTATAGCAGCTCTGTGCAGTGAAGTTTTATATACATAAAAAGAGATATTTATGTATTTCCCCATCGACCATGAAAGCTGATTAATCTTGAACCCTGAAAGTTAGTGAGCATACTTTTAAAGTTACGGCAGTCATTTCTGTAGAATTCTGAAGGAATTGACTTTTCTTTGTTTAACAAAGAGTCAGCATTCAACCCTATACATTTTTGCATTTCGTAAAAAGGCTTTCGTCAATTTCTACTGTTTTTTTAGGCCCCCCTGATTGTAACTCTGATTCTGAAACTCTGTCTGGCACTATAAGTACAAACTTTCCACAGATAATTGTTCCAATCTCTTATTTGTTGGCCATATTCAGATGACCATATCAATACACTAATGCACATTTTTTTTTTTTTTTTTTTTTTTTTTTTTTTTTTTTTTTTTGTGGTGGGATCCCGTAACTTTGAAAATATCCTCTGCCTGCTATTCTGTAGAAGAAAAGTCTGAAATTTTAATCACATTTTCAAAATACGAGAAAAAATTCATCAATAACATTTAATTCCTATCTTTGTTCATAAAAGCACAAGGTGGCTTATCGAGAATTAATCGATGTTACTTTAAACAAAAGTGCAGATATTATGAATGTGTTGGTATGTCACGACTTATCCATAATTATAGCTAAATTGCATTGCTTGATGACAGTTTCACCCTTGACGTGATATGTAAATTCCAAAGAAATGAATCAGCTGTAAAGATTTTGTCTTGATATGTCAGAGCATTCAGAGATGCACTATCAAGTAGTAAAAGTACTGCCACCTTATAAATTCCTGTCCAAACTAGGCTACTGCCTTCTTTGCAAGAAGAAATAGTAGCCTAGTTTGCCTTCAAGAAGTCTTTCAAGAACTAAATTGGGTTCTTTCTTCTTTCCATATCGTATCATAGCATGGTATGAGTCGCAGTATTAGACATTTTTTGAAGTGATGTACAGTGTGTTCGGGATAAATTTGACAGTTTCGTAAGGAAAAAGAAAATCCGCTTTGTATCTATTAAATTTAATGAATTGACAAAAAAAAATTACAGGTAGAGTAAATTACAATACTATCAACAAAATTCACTCAAAATAACCACATTGGCATCGATCACAGCTTCAATCCTGCTTCGAAACCTCGAATAAGCTGATGCTACAGTCTCCATGAGAAGGGCCTCAAAAACTGTTTTAATTTTATCCATTAACTGGGCTTTTGTAATACTGAAGTACGATTGGCGTCTTTTTCAACTGCGCCCCATACAAAATAATCCATGGGGTTAAGGTCTGTGGAGTTTGGAGGCCAAACATTTGGACTGGTGAAGTCGTAGAAATTTTCAGACAACCATTTTTGATTTTCCCGAGAGGTGTGACAAGGGGACGAATCCTGCTGCCATACATACAGTCTACCTTTGGCTACCCTTGTTATCCAGGGCTTGACTACAGTGTTTAGCAACTCCACGTAGCCATCTGATCCAATGCCAGGGTTATTCAACACTTGTTCCTGCAGATTTGCGAGGAATTCTGCTGTACGAATGCAATCAGATTGTCTGCTAGGGATCTTTCTTCTTGCTACATCCTCGTAGTCACCATTGCAAGTCTCTAGTTCATGCCTGATTGTTTTTACTGTGTTCAGGGAGCATTGGACAGCAGTCATAATCTCCTTATTTTGATGGCCGGCACGAATCATCATGATGCAAGTTATTCTCTTCCATGATTCAGCTGGGTTCCAGTCATCCATCCTTTCTGACATCTTGTATATGAATGAAGAAGGGTCGCAACTTTCAAGTGACGACTAGTGTGTGTCAATACTTCCAACCTACGGAAAAATATAATCAGTTATAAATATGTCAAATTTATCCTGAACACCCTGTATATGCATTATTGAACTCCATTGTTTCATATGTTCAAGTACTGTGGAATACTTCAAACAAATCAAAGAAAAGTCAGAAGATTTATTTTGGCAGACAGTAATGTGAAACTTGTCTGATATTGGAAACAGATAATTGTCTCTTTAGTTGCAAAATAATTGGCTGCAAGCCAAGGCAGAGATATAATTTTCCTTCTGACCGAGACGGCCATAAAGTGATCAGAAGAGGTTATAGCTAGTGGACAACTTAATACTGCTTTTCTTGAAATTGTAGATTTGTTGAAGAATTAATTCTGCATCATATTGATGAAGCTATAACAAAAATTTTCCCATCTTGACCTATTTTGTTTATCTTTTACGTGTATTTTCACGTAGCCAACTACCCCTCATCTTTAATGATTCAGGTGGATGATTTCTCTGATACATTGTGGACAATATTTCAAAATGAGAAGTTTCAATTTCTTTTAAAGCTTTACTAACATCAAAATATTCAAGCACAAGAGAATTTCTGGAATTTTACTATTTTAAGTTAAACAGATATTTAAAAAGTAGTATAGTAGTATTTTCCAGTTAAATGTTTTTTCTCAATGTTTTTTATAGCCTTATAATTAACTATATTTCATATTGTCCTTTTTCTTTCGAATGCTATGGAGGAAAACTATCTTTACTATAACTTTTAGGGAACAGTGTTTTGAACATTCAAGTTAACCCTCTCAGCGTTACGGCTGGAAGATTCCATGTAGAAGTCTGGCTTCTGTGTTCATTACACATGAAAATTTTTGCTAGCTTTTAATGTATCTGATTTCGGTTTGGATGTATATTGGAAGAAAATGAAGCAAGGACAAAATGAAAGATTCATTTTTTTAATTAAAATCAAGAAGATACTACTTATTCATGACATTTTGAGGAACTTTGAAATTTCAGGGCTAAACCCGTAACGCTCAGATGGTTAATAGAACTTGCTTGTCATTAGCTATTTTTTAAAATTGATTTTTTCAGTGATGCCTTTTCTGCTTTGGATATTATGAATTTCTGCTTGCCTACAGCATCCATCTGTTGCTTCGGTAGCGTTTGGTCATCATATCGGGTAAGATTTTTTGCCCAATATGTTTAAAAAGTTGTCAATGATTACTAAATGGTTTGTAAATAAAATAGCTGCTGAAGAAATTAAAGAAGTTTTTTTTTTTTTTAAATCATCATTATTTGGCAAAAATTAAATTAATCTTACAATTAAATGTGTTTTTATTTTAGAATTTCCATGCTCTAATCCTTCAACAGAACTTGATACAGATGTAGATTTTACGCCTAAGAGATGCAAGGAAAATTCTATTGGCTCGAAGGATAAATCTCTTGATATCAGGTTAGTTTTTGGTTATAATTTTGATTGCTTCTTTTTTTCCCCCTTCTGCTCTTTAACTAGAATTATATCTTACGAAAAGAATTTATGCAATTCTTTATCATTAAATGTATTAAGGAATGAATGCATGTATGTTTTGTTAACTGTACTGAGATAATTTTTCTTGATAGTTTCTCTACTATGTTTTCATGTTACATAGCAGAGGTGACTAAACTTTGTGTCAGTATGAGCCACATGTTAAAATTCTGGAAAATTATAGAACTACAACTAGATGTGTGTATTATTTTAAAAGCAGTAAAATAGTTTAAGTGAAAGAATTGCTTCCAGGAATTTAACTAGGATATCACATTTTATAACTAATGCAGTTTAGTAAAAGTACAAATTCCTGGTATTACCTCTTTAAAACTGGATGAATACTGGGTTTAAGGTTTCTAGTTGTTATTCTTTGTTTAACCAATGTTTTTATTTAAATAAAATTTCAAAAGAAAAGAATGAATTTTGAAACTGTATCTCTGGGATTTTGCGATTCCACTTTTGATGTACATTAGCACTGTGCTGTGAAATTTATTATAAGTGGTATAGTTTCAAAACAAAACTTTTATTGTATAAATGAGTCTATTAAAAGTAAAAATTAAAATGGATTTCATAGTTCAATACTGCACTACAATCGTTTATGGTTAGCACAAAGCATGTTAAATGTGATTCTTGTAATATTAATGGCATTATTAAAATTCACAGGTTTATACAAGCTATCATGAAATATTTGTATGCAGTATTTGTATAGCTAAATATATTCCTTTTTGAATGGGTTATACAGTCTACTTTTCTCAGCTACTATAATTGTTTAAGCATAATTAATTTGGCATTATTCTTTCTAAAAAAATACAGCACACAGTCCGAGATCCGGCTTTGGCGATTCCGGATGTGGGATTTTTTTGGATTTTAGGCCATAAGTTTCAAACTTGCAAGATAGCATGTAGAAATTATAAAATTAAAAATATGAAATAATGAAGCATTTACGATCTAAAGGGTAGCAAAATTTAGAAAAAAAGCTTAATATTTATTTGCTTACTGTGTTAAAAATTTCTTTCAATGCAAGTTGTTTAAGTTGCTTTTGTTGTGCTAATATTTTCTCTTTAATTCTGTAGACAGACATAATTTCTTATTCAGTTCCATTGTTCAAGTTTTGTCGAGAATTCCGACTAATTTGTAAATCGAAATTTTTTCATTTTCAGTAACTTCTCTTTCACTTTCTTCCCATTCGGTAACTATATTTTCCGGATCTAGTCATACTACAGATTTCGCCCTTCGTTATTTTTTTAATAATTTGAGCATTGTCATCACAATAGTTCATCGCAAAAACTACTCTTATATTTTCTTCATTTATTACCTCTTCTCTAAATTTCTTTAAAGAATCCATTAATTGGAAAATTTCATTTTTGGTTTGCCATATCCAAAAACCTTCACTTTTGCGGCTCTCATTTTCATCATTCTCACCATGAAATATGCTACCTGACCATAAATTATACCAAGCAGTTTTTGGTGATGCATTCTCTCACGATCTTGCGATGCTCACAAGCAGATTTTATGCTAAAATATTAAATTTCTTGAATAGTCTTGCCATTCAAGAAATTTAACATGGGTTTAAAAATTCTACTTTATATTTGCATTTTCAGGGCACTATTCCAATATCTATAGGCTGAATTATGGACGTACAATTTGGAGGAAGGAATAATACGGGTACATTTTCTTTCACAAAAATTTTAAGTATTCACTGAACAGTTGTCTACAATCAGGACAATTTTTGTGTCATCAGGTAAACCAACCGAAGCATACGTATATATAATGTATACCTCAGGAAACCAACCAAATTCTGTCAAGCCCCGGGTAGGAAATGATTTTTAAACCAACAATTGATTAACATTTGTGCCATCCATGTACTTTTATTTGCACGATATATAAAAATTTTTACTCCTTTAAATGCTCGAGGTTGCCTATTTTTTCCGGTCATGAAAAGTTTACACTTGCGTGTTTCTGCAGCATTTGTGCATGCTTAATGTGAGTGTCGCTTTGGAACCTTTGGCATGAGTTGGAGCCTTTCCTTTAGAGACTGCCAAGGTATTTTGTGGTACACATTGCCAGAAAAGACCAGTTTCATGAACGTTATAAATTTGTTCTGGAGATAACTTTTAACTATTAATGCGTTTAATGAATTCATCTGCAAATAGTTCAGCAGCTTCAGTGTCAGCTGAAGCCTTTTCACCTGAAATTCTTAATTGCCTTATATCGTGGTGATTTTTAAATTTAGTTAACCAATCTATCGAATATATGCACTCACTTCTTAAGTTCATTTCTTAGTGAAATATTTTAGCTTGAGCCATTAGCATTTGACCCATCAATGGCACGCCCTCGCTGCGATGCTATCTGACCCAGTCAGTCATCACTTCATGATCTTCACTTTTAGCATAATGAATCATTTTTCTGTTATTCATTGCAAGTGGGCTGTCGCAATCCACTAAATATTCAAAAAGTCCCTTTTTCTGTTTTCTTATGTCATATACAGTTGATTTTTCAATGCCATACTCCTTGCATAATTTTGGGACGGATATACCTTTATTCGGGTTTTGCAGCAATTCCACGCTTTGTTTAATGGGCATTGAAATATGCTTGTACTTTGTAGATCTTGTTATAGATCCAGAATTAGAAACTCTTTTCGACATAATCGAAAGCTGAAACTTCTATTTTTCTAAAATTTTTGTAATAAAAACAGCCTGCAAAAAATAATTAATCTAGATCAAATCAAAAAGTTAAGGAATGGCACAATGTGCTTATATTGACTGAAATTCCTTGGAATCAGTAAAGCATAATTTTAAGCCTAGCTTAAAAGCATCCGCTATACATTATTGGCTATGAAGCAGGAGATTGGTGATGAAAGACAAGTTGTTCCACTAAATTTTGTTTTGCTTCTATCATGCACTGAGACTATTAGTTTAGTGGTGTATTGTATTAGTTTAGTGATTTATTATACTTATGTCTGTTTCTTGCACATGCTTATCTGAGTCCTGAATAAATAAATTCCCACACTTATGACTTATCGAATTGATGACTTATCGAAGGTCGGCACTAGATATCTCACCGCCTGATGGAGTCTCTCCGGGTCCTAAATTCTGCTACCAAGCGAGCCTCTCTAAGTTCAAAATTTTTGCCATCTCCAAATTTTGGATCCCAGTGCACTTTCCCTAAATTAAAAAATATTTTTATCCCATAATTTTGTTGTTCAGTGCTTCTTTAAATTCTAAAAGTCTTATCTTTCCTAAATTCTGCTGCCCGACACGGGCATACCATCTCTGGCGCCAGTTCTGAGTATATGTGAAAAACAAATCAGTTATTCTTAATTCAAATAGTACTAAATGTAATCTTTTGGCCAATGAATATCATTAAGAAAATCAATTTTTAGCATATTGAAAGGAATTTTTGTTAATTTTTTTCTCATCAACATTTAATGCATTTAACTTAAATCTGTAATCGTCACAAAACATAATGTGAACAAAAAAAGGTTTCCGTACTCTTTGTTATTAAATTACTAATATTAAAAAAAAAGTTGTTTGGGCATCGCTGCATGAGTCGTTACTCAAGTTGTCATATGTTGATAAACATGCGGTGATAAAAGCAAAATATAATAAATAATGATTCACCAGAGATATAAAATATTATTAGGTGTAAAATCAGTGATGTTTCTATCTAGAATGTTTCGGTTTGAGATGTATGCCAAGCAGATACGCAGCTATGGAGCCAAATTATTGATCACACAAGTTTAAGGTAAATGATTGTTTCTTCAGTAACGAGTTATTTATTTACTGGCGAAGGCAAATTAAGAATCGAGACTCTCTGCATGTTTTATTTATGGGGGAAAAAATCAAATGTGCATGCATAAAGCATTAAGAAAAAGCTGGCGGTTTTGAGGTCCTGATTTTAGATCATTCCGGATTTTGGACGTTCGGATCTCGGACTTTGTACTGTATAAGGTATACACTTAATATTTGTTTCAATTGTGTATATTGAAATGGGGGGGGGTATTCTAGCCCACCCCTGTTGAATGAGTGTGATTTTTCAGAAATTTAATCTTTAACTTCTTTTCAGTATTTCTAGAACTGTAAAAAGTGTTACTATTCTCTATTAATTGGAATAAAGTCTTCGCACACTATAAGCATGTTATTTATGTAAACATAACTATTAAAAAAAGTCATTGCATTAAGTTATTCTTTTACCAGTTTTTTTTTTTTTTTTTTTTTTTTTTTTTTTTTTTTTTTTTGTTGTCATTAAACTAATATATAAGTATTTATCTAAATCATATTTCCTGTCAACTCTACAAGTTTTATTGGGAGAGTCCCACTGTTTCATCGCATCTCCCAATAAATTATGTATCTTCTGGTTTTTAATTTTTAGTGTTTACTAAGGAAAGCAGTAATAAAGGAAATTTTTTCAATTAATGAAACTTAAATTGGGCAAATTTCATTCTCCCACCCTTAGAGATTTTCAGTATAATTTTTTGTATTCAATTTTATTTGATCTGAATTGTCTTAATCTTATGTAGACATTAGCAGATTTTTATATGGATATCCAACCATTGTTTAATCTCAACATATTTATATTTAATTCTGTTTTATATCAATATATGGTATATTAGTAAGTTTATCTTCACAATAGTATGCACATTAATTATCAATTTTATTTCCATTGTGTAAGTACATTGGTAGATTAGAGCTTTCCATCCTTACTCAGGATTTTCTCGCATAAAAGTGTAAGAAAATTATAAAATGAAAGAAACTCAAAAATATAAAGTTTAGGATACTTACTTACTATGATAACTACCTTGGCGACATTTGGCGATAAAACGTTTCATTGCCGATTTTTGGTTTATCTTTATAAATTCTTTTAAAAATAAAAGTCCTAATTATAAAGAAACAAAAACTTAAAAGGAGGTTTCACTGTATATATATTATAAATGGAAAATGGTGGGAAATAACTTTCAAAATAGCATCGAAAGGCATTATTAATATATACATATTATAAATAAATGTATATATATATATATATATATATAATAAATGGAAAGTGGTGGGAAATAACTTTCAAAATAGCATCGAAAGCATTTCCTGTTTTTTTTTTTTTTTTCCGCCAAATAAATTCAGCTAAATAGGTATCGAAATGATGGCGGCTTGTCCAACGTTGTCACTTCTTCCTCCATCATATAATCTGAAGCAGACCAAAAACATAAACAAGGACAACATTTTAAAAATTAATTTCTTTATTTAGTTCTTTAAAAAAATTACTTTTCAAGATTTTTGCTTTTAAGCAGCACTTTGTATATTTTGATACATTAAGTACTATGTGGCAAAGATTATTTAATTAGTATAAATTTGATTTTAGTAACTGAAAACTGTTTGTAATTTTAACAGGTATCATATTATGATTAAAATGTAATAAGTAATTAAAATGCGTATATACATACTTAAATAGGCTTATTTTAGTTATTCTCAATAAAATCAGTTAAAGTGGATTTAAAAAAATTTGAATTTTTTTTCACTGTAAGTTCAAACCATTTTTCTTTTAGGGCAAGCAAATATGAAGGATGCTGTGCGGATGATGAAACTTCATTTAATTCAATTGAAGAAGAATCTAACCAAATGAAAATGCTTTTACCTAGTTACAGATTTTTAGGCCTCATGTGTTTTAAGTCAGATTCAGGTTTTGTTGATGCACATTGTCATCTGGACTTCCTTTTTCAAAGACTAAACTTTAAAGGAACATTCTCAGAATACCAGAAGCATCTTAAAACCACATTCCCTGAATGCTACCAGGGGTGTATTGCAGTATTTTGCAATCCATTTACATTTGCAAAGGTATTATTTTCTTTTTCTTTTTTTACTTTCTATACGAGCTTTCATATCGGCAAAAGATTTATGATTTAAACTATTTATATATATATATTTTTTTCCAGAAATCAATCTGGCAGAAATATATTGTTGAAGGAAATGTTTGGGGATCATTTGGTTGTCATCCTAATGAATCAGGAAATTATAATGATGAAATAGAAGAAACTCTCTTGGGTGCTCTGAAACATTCTAAAGTTCGAGCTTTGGGAGAGATTGGATTGGATTATTCTAACAAGTAATTCTTCTACAAAACCTTTTAGCAATTTTCTTGTAAATATAAGTAATAGTATATTCTGTTGCAAAAAATATATAGGTATCCCCTCCATATGCCAGGAGAAAGAAAAATTACTATCATGAAACTTTGGGGAAAATCATGTGGTAGATAGTCACATCTTGTTTGATGGCCATCGGGATGTAGAGAAATTACACATAGTTCGAAAATGATTTCGCTATCAAATACAACAAAATTATCACATTTCATAATTATAAGCTAAACTTCTGAGGTATTCTCTTATTCACTATCTATCAATAAGTATTTGGACACCTGTGATAGAAAAGAAAAACAAATTTTATTCATATTCAGTAGTTGGTAGAGCCTCAACGAGTGGCAGCTACACCCTCAACCCTCTAGGGCATACATTCCATAAGTCCTTGTATGACGGCTATTGGTATTTTGTTCCACTCAGCTTGGAGAAGACATACAAGTTCCTTCGCCGATGGACTGTTGTTGCACCTCTTAATTTAATGATCTAACTTGTCCCACAGTTTTTTGATAGGATTCAAGTCTGGGCTGTGGGTAGGCGAGTCTTATTCAATCAACCCCATTTTCACCATACCAATCCATGGTAGATGACAGCTGACACCATACCAATCCATGGTAGATGACATCCGCATCATGACAGTTGGTTTTTGTCGTCCTGAGAGTAACATGGCTCCAACCCAGAAAACTTCTGCAATGTAGGAAGCACACTGTCATCCAAAACAGTGTAGTAGGCTTTGGCGTTGAACTTACCATGAATTTGGACCAAGGGTCCCAGTCCATATCTGGAGAAAAACCGAGATCATAATTCCACCTCTGCTCAACTTTACTGTGGGCACAATGCATTCTCGCTGGGTATGTTCTGCCAGACTCAGACCCTGTCATCTGAACAGTAGAGGGTGAACCTTGATTTATCAGTCCAGAGAACCCGTTTCCACTGATTAAGTCCACTGTTGATGTGCTTTGTCCACTGTTGATGTACCATATTAACCCAGTAGTGGGATTGGACTTTGTGATCAAAGGCTTATGAGTGGCAGCACAGCCTTGAAAACCAAGCAAATGTGCATCCTTATGATGGTATTCATCAAAACAACACTTGAAATTCTTAGAGTATGTGGGCCATCAGCTTCTGAATTTCTCTGAACAACACCAATCGGTCCCTCTCTCCTAGTTTGATGGGTCTGTTGACGCACGGCACATTCCAACAATCACTGCTGACCTTCCACTTCTAAATCACATAGGTCACTGTCAATTTCAGGTAATTAATCTCGCTAGATATGCCGGTTAAGGATCAGCCATTTCTATGGCATTCAGTGATTACATATTTCTCAAAATCAGATAACTCTGCATAACATTATATGTGATTAATGCCAATGTTGTTTCCTACGCAATATTTAAAGGTGGAGGGTGTGACGTACATCAGGACTACAGATATCTGCATTTGCATGGGTATCCAAATTGATAGTGTATTATCATTCCTAAAATTATGCAGATATAGTATTTTTATGATTTTCAAAATTTCGTGAAATTTTAATCAGCCTGTTCAGCAAATCAATCACTCATGCAAGCAGGAAATTTCCATTTTAAGAAATCTTAATTGAAAATGGAATTGCTTTGGAATCTTGTTAGCACATTAATTTTTTAAAATTAATAAATATACAGATAAATGTACTTAACTTTTATGTAAGTTAACTTTTATGTCCAGCATAATGATATATTTGCATAAAATTGCATATAAAGCATTTTATATATTATTCAAGAGGTACAGTATAAGGAATTTGTTGAAATGTAAATATTATTAAGCCATCTAGTTCTTTAAATAGCAAAAGTTTAGAAAAATGTTTAATATAACTAGAGAGCAAATTTTTGCATGTGATTCTTTTTAAAATACTTGCTAGAAATCAAATTTTAATTTAAAATCAGAAATAAAATTAATTATCTTAAAAATGGTCAATTTATTTTAAAATCTAAAAACAATTTTCTTTTTATTATAAATGCTACATTATATTATGTTTAAATTTTAATATTATGCTTTATTTTCTTATTATGTATTTTTTAGTTATATTGTATTTCAACTTAATTATGAATGCTCTTAGTTAATCATTTGAATTTAACTAAATACCACATGTCACTAATGAATTTATTATTTTAGTAGTTCTAGAAGATGTGTTTAATTTCAAAAGATTTTTTCTTTTAAAATTTAATGGAGCCTGAGGCATATGATAGGTGAATGAAATAGATATAATGTAGGTTTGTAAAAAAAAAAAAAAAAAATTTTAACAGTGAATTGACCTGATGGCAAAATGGCATGAAGACAAGTTGGTGATGAATAGTCCTATTCCCCATTAAGCAGAATTTTTGTTAAAGACATCATACTCCCAAACTGGGGTGGCTTAGCAGACTGTTATATCATTTGCGATGGCCATGTGCTGCTTGACAACAAGCATGGGATTGAAAAACTGTTCATTCTTTCTTTGCTCATTATGCAGCTATTACCAATACTAATGCTGAGCAGAATTTTTGCCAAAGATAGTACGCTTCCAAATTGGATACTGTTCAGGATGACTGAATTTTGCACCAATCCAAACGGCTGTATTAACCATGGAAGGTTTGATGATTGTATCATCAGTGGACATCATGAGTGATTGCATCCTCAAAGGGCAATTCAAATATAACTGGCAGAGGCTGGGAAATGGTATCCATTGATACATACAAAATGGAAAATTCCTTTAAATAAATATTAGTGACAGCATTAATGCAGTTATGGCTCTTTTTTTTTTTAAACTGTGTTATCTGTTTGAGTATTTGTGTGTATGTGGTGACCTGAATATTTGCATTGATTGCATATGGTTGCTCTGCAACTTGCTTCTCTGAATTATGGTGTCACCTTTCTCTGAATGCAGCAATTGTTTATAAACTGTAGTGCAACTCAAAGGCATTCTCTTTACACAGTTTGCAACTTCAAAGAAGAGAAACCCATTTAAAATTATCTATGAGTAAACACTGGTCCTGCATGATCTATCGCTTTGTGCTTTTTGCACTGAAATCTGAATACTTTCCTAGCTCTTCAAATGACATTTGTGTGCAAATTTTGCACTGTATATGCACAGTTTTGCAACTGCAGTTCAGATTGTTGTTGTTGACACATACTTTTTTTTTTTTGCAAAAAAATATATTTGTTCATATTAATAATTATGCACTTACTCTTCCTTTCAGTATAGACATTAGTATTTTTCTGTTCTAATTAGTTTTCAATATAATAAACAATTTCCCCCCCTCCCTTAGAATGAAATATTCAACACATGTGCAGCACAACGTTTTTAAACGACAGTTGAAGATTGCGATAAAAAAAGGTCTACCTGTTGTTATTCACTGTAGAGAAGCCAATGAAGACTGTATGAAAATAATGCAAGATGTAAGTCTGATTTTTGTATTATGTTATAATTTTAATATTTTAATCTACTAATTCAGTGGTATTCAAACCTTATGGTAGTGGGATCCCATAAAATTTCAAACGATCGTAAAAGATGATTTCATGACCCCGATCAGAGCATAAACCCTTAGCTATATACCATCAATTCAGACTTTTTGTTATTTTTATTCACATTTAGACCCAAAATGGAATCTAACTCATAGTTTGAATACACTGTACTTACTAATCTATTAACAGTCAATCATACAATGAAATAAATATTTATAAAATTCTTTTATACAGTTTATTATTGTTATGTATTGACTTTTCTTAAATAACAACAAAATGTTGTTCCTGCTCTCCCATTTTATTTTACATTTACAGTATTTCTTTACTTTTAATTAAGGTCATAACTTGTATTACAGATGCATTGAACAATATTGCAAGATTGCGTAGAAGACATAAATTACTATAATATTTATCTTGATTTAATTTTACAAATTTATTTTAAATAAAGAGTTTTAAAATTTTAATAAATATATATTAAAATAAAAATAAATCTATCTTTTCTTCCTTTTTTGTGGAGAAAGGAGCTATTATACATATTGGTCAATTAAGCAGTATTTAAAAAATACTGTACTAGCAACTTTGGTTTCCAGTAACCGAGAATTGAGAGACTCGCATGCACATGTGCAGTGCATGTTGAACTAAAGAAAATGCATATTCTTGTATAAAACAAAATTGGTTTAAAATCATAGTATAGGGTACCATGGAGATCCATGTATGGTGCACACGGGATTTGGCGACATTATGATGAGCAGTAAACGGGTCATTTTGGTGTTCGCGTCAGTTTTCAAAATCGTGCCAAGACCGTAGCATATAGTAGGATTTTACCGCAAAATCTTTTAAACTTTTTTTTATTTATTTATTTATCCTTTTTAATAAATGCCTTATCTGTCATTTTGCAGTGAAATAAAAAAATAGTAATCCGTCATCTAGGCTAAACATTTAATATAATTATATTCCCAAAATATCGTTGGTTATTGTTATTCAGTTTTTAATTATTTTAATATCATTCATATCATTTAATGTTGCTTCTTCCCTCTAAATTTATTTATTATTAGTAAATAATACTATCAAATTTCAAGAAATTTTCTCTGGCATAATCCTGAAGCTAATTCTAGCAGTATGATGACATGAAACATCACGAAATTTAATGCGCATATTTTTTTGCTTATGTGTGCTGCTAAATAAATATAAAATATCTGAATTTATTTAAAATATCATTAAATAGCTGTCTTTCTTTCGTTTAGCTGCAAAATGTCTGCAAAAAAAGACATTTTTTAATCCAGATTGGACAGATTCTAATTTCAATCTTCAGTGGAGAAAATAACTATTATAGTTCAAATAGTACTATTTTGGAGAATATATATATAAATTGTATGTAATTGGCAAATTTTTGTGTTTTTAAATGGTACCGTAATTAATTTACCTGTTAGGACAGCCAAAGTGCATTACGCGGATAGACTGGAATTTTCTTAAAACAGATCTGGAAAAGTCAGGGAATTTCATTCTCCTGTTTGAGTGGCAACCCTAATATATAGATATATATATACCCACTCTGCTACTAGGCTCAGTGATTTCAGTTTCTTTATTCTTATATGTTCGTAAATTGTACATTTTTGGCTTTAAAAATTACTGAATTATGTTGTTCTTGCGCTATCGACGAAGTAGATTTAATTCAATCCAATAAGTTTAAAAGAAATGCAAGAAAAAATGCGTATATTTTAATATTCCGTACAAGGAAGTCATGTGGTGTAAACATCAGATTTTTTTATTCTTATATTTTGGTAAATTGCGCATTTTTTGCTTTAAAACTGATTTAATTATGTTGTTCTTATCTTCCGCTTAAGGGTTTTATGCTTTTAGTACATCTCCATGCAATATCTGTAGAATTATCAACAATTTAAAAATTGTTTAAGCCTAATTATTTTTACCATAGCAGCCATATTTGTTTACATTTGAAACTTAGCAGAATAGTGGATTTGTTGCCAGTCTAGGAAAACTAAGCTTCGCAACAACAAAGATAACGTCTTCATATATTATTGCGAATTAAATCATGCTTAACCCGTTTTGGAATTTATTTGAAGAAATAAGTGCTTAAGATTTACTTTGTAATTTTTAATATAGATATTTTGAGTTTTTATATATTTTTGCCTTATCGCGAAGTGAGAACTGAGTTAATTGAATGCGAAATACTGAATCATCTGTGAAAATCTGTTTCTTTTTTGCTGTTGTTGTTGTTTAATTTCTTTTATACATTGTTTTAGATTTATTGTAGTATTTGAATAGAACATGTAGCAATGATTAGATAACTCTTCAGATTATATAATTGTGCATTCTGAGTTATAAAATGAATAAGATTTATCGCTGTTAGGTGAACCTTGTGGTTTATGCGCTACCGATGATGTAGATTTAATTCGACTCAATAAGTTTAAACGAAATGCAAGAAAAAATGCGTATAATTTAATATTCCATGCAAGGAAGTCATGTAGCGTACGCATCGGGTTTTTTGATAAATAATAATTAAAAGTTCTTACTCAAATAAATAATTATTGCTATTTAATAGAGCTAACGATAAAATTATGTAAAACGCATAGGTTGTTTTTGGAAAAATTTTTAATTCATATAGATTAGCGAACTAGAGGCTTTTACTGCACTGTAAAAGAAAAAAAAACAATCTAATGAGATACTTAAAGAATTTCTCTAGCAAATAAGCTTAATGGAGTATAAATTTCTTTCCTATCTAAATCGCTAGATTACTATTTGGAATTGGCGACTTTTAGCGAATGTTTTACGTTATCATGGAAAAGTTTTCTCAAGTGCTTAGTTTCAGTTCATACAATCTCATTTCAAAATCGATTCCTTGCAGTTTAATCGGCAGTTACATTCAACTTATTTTGCTCTTAAGAACTAGAGTAGGCTAGGAGATCATTTTGAAGTCAGATTCTGGAAATGCAAAAGGATTTAAAGGTCCTTTTATGACTGTTCATTATCGGGTTATGGATTTATAGAAGAGAATGACTTTGACTGGAGATTTAAATGAAATGAATCTTTTTTTTTCTAATATTACACTGCAATACGCATTAAAATATACTAGCATTTCGAATGCGTATTACTGTTTAGTACAAGAACAGGAAAATGGTTTTACTCGACAATAAAGAATGTTAGATTCGTATACACCATATTAGTTTTGCTTTCTTATATATTTATTTTAATCTAAAATTTAAATTTATGCATAATAATTAACAATTTTAAGCCCATTAAAGAGAACATCCAATGACTTATAAACAAAAATATATAAGAAAGGGTAGTTTCAGGACTAATCAGTTAGAAGAAAGTGTAGTTTGAGATTTAATGATTGATTCCGCAGAAGTCGCATTATAATATGAGAAATGTAAATATTCTGCAGCTATCATTTCGTGATATTTCCCAGTTTGAGAACGACTTTTATGACGAGAGAAAATTAATTTATTCAAAAACGTAGAAGGAGAAAACAGGTAGAATTAGTATGAAATATTTAAGTTACATTTATGTTTCTTATTCATATTGAGATTCTCAGTTTCTGTTTTTCGATGAACTATCAGATAGTTTCTAGAACTAATTAAAAACCATTATATCGTGGAATGAATGAGTATTGTGCTTATTACTTTATTCAGATTAGAAGAAACTACACAAATACTTATACCGACAACAATGCCCAGAAAACATTTAATCTTATAAGATAAAAGAAAAAAAAAACTCATATGGACACCATATTATTTCCTTATACGGCCCATTAAATTACACACATTTTTGCTGCATTTAATTTAAAGTCATTTCCTCGAATTTCATTAAAGATATATTCTCATTCAATTAATTCAGTTCTCACTTCGCAGTAAGGCAAAAATACACTCAAAATGTTTTTATTAAAAATTGAAAACTATAAAACATCAAATACAGTTAAGAGGGTTGAATAACAACAGTTAGAATTAATATTACAATTTCTACTGAAAAAGAAGTGATTCGGTCAACGTGCAAAAATGCAGAGTTTTCGGTGCACAAAACTGTAGTTTATTTTTTTTCCCGCTCGACAAAAAGACTCTGTAGGTGCAGAAACTGACTTTATTCACTCTTGTGCTAAGTTTCAAATGTAAACAGATGATTGTTCCATTAATCTTAGTGACATTTAAACAACTTTTAAATTGTTGACATTCTATAGCTATTGCACGCAGATTAACTAATGGCAAAATAAACCTTAACCGGAACATTAGAACAACATAATTCAATCACGTTTAAAGAAAAAATGCCGAATTTACCAAAACATAAGAAAAAACTGAACACACCGAGCCGAGTAACAGTTTGGGTATATATATTATGTAGAGGGTGATTCGCTACCAGCCCGACAAACTTGCAGCGTGTGTAGGGGGTACAGAGACAACTTGTAATCACATAGGAATGTATGTAGAGTTACAAATGCCGTAGTTGCAAGCTATGGGGCAAAAAAGCAAAGAAAAAGAACAGAAGCAGCAATACATTAATGGAACAGAAAACATTTTATTGAAAGATTGTACTAGAACAATTGTTCGAAATTACGACCAGAATTCGTCAGGCAGGGTTGAAGAGACGCTGCATGGAATTCCTTACGTTCTGGAAGATTCCCCCCGGCATCTTGCGGGACACTGCGCTGAATGGAAGGTTGCCTGAACAACGATCCTGCTAGAAGTCGCCTTTTGCCATCTGTTTTCAGAGGTATTAGGAGGAACGCGTATTCCAACGAGGAACTAGTCGACAAGCTGCCGTGGAGTTGCGGATTGTAACGGGCACGTTAGATCAGGAACGTCACCTGAATAGGGATGCTCCATATCATACGACCTTCGCAAGTGTGAACAGAAGGTTACGAGAGACTGGTTGTTTTACGAGAGCTACATTGAATCAAGAACACCTGGCAATAAGCAACTGGTCTTACGTCTGGCAGAAGAAAATACGAGTACTCGAATACGAGCACTCGGTTAATTACGCAAGTGGGTTTATCTTAATCCATTGTCTAGAAGATACTCGCAGCAAACCAAATGAGCGCATACCATCTTCATCACTACCAATTATTCAGGGCTGAGGATTATCCACTCCGGAGGACGTTTGCTACATGTTTCCTGCAACAGAGTGCTACAGACAGCGCATGATGAAGCATACTTCCCACGTGAGGGAGACTTCAGTCCGCATAAAGCCCATGTGGGGGTTTTAGCTCATCGTACTGAACCACGTGCAGCTCAAGAGCGTTTCTCGGTCAGTGTTTGCACCGGCATTCTCGGATCATTGTACGGCATTCTTGGAAACTTCATTGGACCGTACCTTCTGCCCAGTCTTTTGAACGGTAGAGCATACCTGATCTTTTTGCAACAATTCCTGCTCGATTTTTTAAACGCAGCACATGTTCCTCTGTGGTTGCGCAGCTCCATGTGATACGAGCATGACGGAGTTCCTCCACATTACACGGCTGATGCCCGCCGACACCTCGACGTAACCTTCGGACAGCGGTGGAAAGGTAGTGGTGGCCCCGTTCATTGGCCTTCCAGATCACTGGACCTACCAGGCTTGTTCTTCTGGGGTCACATAAAGAGTTTTGGGTACGAGACGCCTGTTCCATCAGTTGAAAACCTCGTCGTTCGAATATATGTAGCTGCCGGGTGGATACGTGGCATGCCAGTAATCTTCCAGAACGTAAGGAATTCCGTGCAGCGCCGATGTCAGGACTGCCAGACGACTTCTGGTCGTAATTTCGAATACCCGTTGTAGTACAAACTTTCAATAAAATGTTTTTTATCAGATTAATGTGTTGTTGTTTCTGTTCTTTTTCTCTGCTTCTTTGCACAATAGCTCGCAACCACGGCATTTGTGACCCTATATTGCTATGTGATTGCGGGTCGTTTCTGTACTCCCTACTCACCCTGTAAGATTGTCGGTCTAGTAGCAAATCACTCTTTGTATATACTTTTGGTGCGTCCGATAGCAACTAAAAAGGGCCGATTGCAACCAAAAACTACATGTTATAGCAGTCCAACATACAAAATTTTACCTTTCTGAGGCTACTCGCTTCTGAGTTACGCCAGATACATACGTACGTATGTACATATATACGTACGTATGTACGTACAGGCATCATGAAAAAAAATCTCTTCGGAATACATTTTAAATAAATTTTTTTATACCTTTTTGGGAAAACGAGTCCTTTATTCTGTCCGTACATACAGATGTCACGTAAAAACATCATTTAGAGGGATTCGAGAACGGTCAAAATGGATATTTTCTTTCAAATATGCAACTTGAAATTTTTCGTGATAAGAGAAAGCTCCGAGAAACGGAAAGGGAACTAATATTACAGTAGAATGAGAAGTACTCTTCCTTCCTTTCTGCATGCCTTAGTGGTGTAACAGTAGCACACTCGGCGCGTATTCGTGAGGTCCAAGTTCGAACCCGGGCGAGGGCAATGGTCATTTTTCAGGTCTCCTAGCTCAAAAATGCTAATGACTCTACACACTTTACATGTTTTTTATTAAACATATTTATTTAATAAGATCTTTAGGGCCTTGTCCTGTCCTTTAAATGACATTGAAATGACTTTTGTAATTTTAAGATGACTGAAACTGCTTCCTCATCAAACAACTTTAAACAAATGGTATGATTTTAAGAAAACTCAGAAAATATCAACTTGAATGTTCCAACTACTGTTTCAAACACCGAATTCCTCAAAATACTTTGAAACGTCATATGAAAATAAAATAAAAGCCCTCATCCGCAACAAAAGTTTATTTAATACCCAAAATCCAGGTTGCGAAATTCGTCTGAAAAATAAAAAAGCATACTGCGCGTAATTAACCTAAAAAGTGAATTTAATGGATCTTGGAAATGTCTAATTTACTTCTTCATTAATATAAAGTTTTATTTTTCTCATTCCAGTCGCAAAAGCTGAAAAATAAGCTTTTCGCAAAAAACAACATAAATGTACAAAACAGTATAAATTTTATTCGACATGAATGCATTCAATTTGTATTAGATAAAAAAACACTCTTACATTTTTATGTCTTCTCTTACATTTTTATCAAAACAAGAATATGAAATTTATACCATTTACACACAATTGTATAAAATTTACCGAAAGGTTGAGTAGATATCAAAATATAGCTTAAGGAAACTATAGAAATGTAATGAACATTAGAGTTTATTTTCCTAAACTTGCTTCTTTTTATCCTAACATAGATGTTTACTGAACTTTTCATTGATTTTCTTGGCTTTATATGTTTTTCTCGGAAAAGTTTCCAATGAATAAAA
>KL822450.1:0-24332 GCA_000611955.2 Stegodyphus mimosarum | reverse complement strand
GGGAGGTAAAAATTACAGCTTGTAGAAAGAAAGTTTTCATACCAGAGTAAGAGTATTCTACCAGACATTTATTGAATCTTAAATTAATTAGGAAAAAACAAAGCTCTGAAATACCTACGCGAGAATATGGAGTTACTGAGAAGTCTTTCCTAGGTATGTTTCTTAGCCACTTCTCTCTAAGAGCATCACTTTTGGGAAATGAAAATATGTGCACCTTTTCATTCCCTTTGTAATTTCCTTGACAACCAGTTACACAGCATTTAAAGGGCATATTTCCTGTAAAAAAGTACAAAGATCAGTTATATAAATACTAAATACTATAACAATTTAAATTTGCACATTCAAAACATTGCATAATTATACAATTGAACTTCGATACACCAAAACCAACAGGAACAGAGGAGAATTTCAAATGTAATTTAAAATTTGAGTGAACAAGACTTTCAGAAAGTCGTACCTGAAGAACACGTAAGCTTATATAAAGATATCTATTATTATACTGAAATTATTGCTCACATCAATGATGATAATTTTGGTATTTAAATCATGCTGCAATAATGAAATGAAAATTATATCAAACTTCAGGTTAATCATGTTTAGAATATTGAACAGAAAAATATAAATTTTAAATCTGAAGAGACACATTGTTTGGTAAACTAAAAACTATTTACGGGACGTTAAAATTAATTTACTGCTCGAATACTTAAATACATTGTATGCAAATACATAGCATAAATTTAAAAGCTGCAAAATATACATCTTTCATGAGTGATGTTAATATATAAACTAAATTCACAATAAAAATAAAGAAATTTTTTACTAGTCTAATTTTTGAAATATCGAATGTTTTGATCACATTAACTCAAAATTTCCCCATTCTCATTTATACTTAAGTATATACTACACACTCACATATTTAGTGTACATACATTTGTTAATTGATGCATGTAATTTAACTAGATTTATTGTATATCATAGGTTTACTTTGAATTACATTTTTAGAAATTGTTAAGCTGTATATAAATGAGATTAGGTTAAATATTCGTAAAACAATAATGAAATAATAACAGAAACTTTTATAACAGATTATACGTAACATTACATATTGCACACATAAAATGAAACTTCAGTGTAGCACCTAAACAAAATATATTAAGTAACTTCAGAAATTAAATTAATAATAATGGCTAATCTACTAATTTAATTCAGAAACACTTACAGTGTACAGAATACGAAGATAAACATAATAGGTATATGTGTTCTTAGCAATTAATACTTAATTTAATTCAACATTAGTAATAACAAGCGTTTATTTCAATGAACAAAATATAAAATTACATTACAATAAATACGAACTTACCGAGTATTTCTGTTGCTCGCAAGACGTGCTAGCGTTCCACTTTATATCACGCGGCAAAAGCAATGGCTTCCCACTTGAGAATCCAGTTTGATGCAAACCTCGAGAACATCACGTGGGCCTACTAGCTTTGACGTCACACTCGTTTCTGCCACCTGTCCGTTGGCTTTGCATATCTAGGAGGCAATAGCCAGGTCCGGACGGGATCCCATACAACATTATCAAGGCAACAGCACCAAATAACTTAATCCTGTTCAGAAATTACTTTAATAAATTGCTAGCCACCGGCACTTTTCCTAGGTATTTCAAGATCGGGCAAGTGATTTTGTTTTTGAAAAAGAATCGAGACCCCTTTAGAGCTAGCTCATTCCGTTCAATATGCCTCCTATCAACACCTGGCAAATTGTTTGAAAAAATTCTTATGAACAGGCTTAGGATCATCTAAGCACCGCCCAGTTCTTAGCCACAAACCAGTATGGTTTCAGGTCCGGCAGCTCCACCCTGCACGCTTTTAGAGACATCAGAGATCAAATACTGGATAATAGGAATAACGGCCCCCACACAGCGTTTATAAGTTTAGATCTGAAAAGCGTCTTTGATATATTGCGGTAGTCGGGCATACTGAAAGCACTACGAGAAGCAAAGTGTCCCAGAAATATATACAACACTTTGCAGCATTACCTCACAGAACGACAACTAATAGCAGTCCAGAACAATGGCATTATACAGAAGATACAGACGCGGGGCCGTCCACAAGGGTCCTGTGCAGGACCGTACCTGTGGAATGTCACATTCAACAATCTGATAAACTATACCTGGCCAGAACACACACGTGTTTTTGCTTATGCCGATGATGCCGCCCTAATAGTAAAAGGCCGCACTAGAGACGAGCTGCAAGCAAACTCAGAGCAATCCTGTGCGATCTTCAACACTCGGTGCAACAACTTGATGCTGCAAGTGGCAAAACACAAGTTCTCCTCATCCCAAAAAAAGGGGGTTCGCTTAAACGCAGGGCACGCATCACCCTAAATGGTACACTAAGTATATAGTCCATCATCTTAAATACCTTGGTCTAGTCTTTGATGAGAAGCTTTCCTGGATCGCCCACATTCTTCAAATTAAGAAAAGGACTACACAAAAAGCAAAGCAACTGCGCCGGTTACAGGGATGCAGATGAGGTCTCAATCCCCACATTCAAAAAGCATTATATTCGACTGTAGTAGAGAAAAAACAGTCACTTATTGTGCAGCAGTCCGGCCGCAGCCTATGCAGGGGCGTAAGGTCAGAAACCTGTTAAGTATTCAAAGGCCCTTTGCCCTGAGCATGACGAAAGCATTTTGCACAACTTCGACCGCTGCCGTCAACGTTCTTGCACGGCTCTTGCCGCTACATACAGTGGGTAAAAAAAGTATTGGCAAATGTCTGTAATTGACAATATTAGCTAACAAAGGAAATGCTTGACAATTTTAGCTGGGCATAACGAACACAGGAGGCAATTAAGACACAAATCTAATGAAACTTTCGTTTTAATACGCCTTTTACACAAAATATACAGTAAGAACGTAAATTTGCATGTCAAAAAAGTATTGGCAAGATCATACAACAAAATGTGGGAACAAAATTTAATACTTTGTATTCATACCATTTGCATCTATAACAGCTTGTAATTTATTTCTCATAGAGAAAACCAAAGTCCTAGTTGTTGAAAAAGTCCTGTTGGGAATTTTGTGCTATTATTTGCAGGAGTATATGCTTAAGTTCATCTCTACACGAAATTTTATGTTTCCTGACTTCTAGGTTCAGTTTGTGCCATAAATTTTCAATTGAATTTATATCAATTTATATTTAAAATTGTTTATTTAAATATTTAAATATTATTATGAGTGAAGATACAGCACGGCCGAGAGCATCATAAAGATTTTCAATGGGATTAAGGTCGGGCGAATACGCTGGCCGCGCCATACGCGCAATCCCTTCACTCTCCAGGTAGTCATCGACGAAGTCAGCTCTATGCGGACGTGCGTTATCGTCCATTAAAATAAAAGTAGGGCCAACTGCTGCAGCGTAAAATCTCACAATGAGTTCTAGGACTTCATCTCGATACCGGACAGCCGTCAATGAACCCCGTTTAAAGACGTGCAGTACGGTGCGATATCCCAATAAAATCCCTGCCCACACTATAATGCTTCCGCCTCGGAGTGCGTAATGTTCAGTGATGTTTTGGGACTGATTGCGTGTTCGTTTTTCACGCCATATCCTTATACGCTTATCATCTGGCTCCAGAGCAAAGCTTGACTCATTAGTAAACATGACATTGCCCCAGTCAGACAATTTCCAATTGACATGCTCCAGGCACCACCGTAATCGTGCCTCTCTTGACTGGACGGAAAGAGAAACACAAACTCGAGGTAGCCAGGCGTACAGTAGCTGCAGATATCGCCTTACCAATAGACACTGTAACCATAGATGTCACACGTGTGGAGGTCGCTCTGCGATTTCGCTTAGCTACAACAGCAATATATCGATCTTCCGCGGGGGTTGTAACCCTTAGGCGACCAGCTACAGGGCTTCGGACAACTCTCTGTGTGGTTTGGAATTGTTTCCATAAACATGAAATTACAGAATGATGAACGCCGAAGAAAAGAACAACATCTGTGATCGATTGTTTTGCTTCAATGCGCCCCACAGCACGCCAGCGCTCAGAATCTTCCATTCGTCTTCTGAAAGTCATGGAAACACATATGTCTTGAAAACAAATTGTACGAAAGTTTTAAACACCTTCTATCAGCACTTACAATCAACTTCTGTAACCCTTCATAATGCTGGCTTATTATAAGACTGATTTTTTTGCATAGTTCTCGACCTGAAAGCGCGATTGGCTGTTACCTAACATATTTGCATACTTCCACCTACCTCTGCAGCGAATTGCATCCTCTTCAATTCTAATTGGCTTCCAGAAATTAGCATTTTCTTCTCCGTGCTTAACTTTTGGAAGTGAGTGTATTTTGTTGTTCCCTTTCCTGAACACCTCAGGATTTTTTTGTAATGACTCTTTTCCTTGAGGTCCTAAGTACATTCTTATATCGCTTGCAGGTTAATGCAGCCCTGTATTCTCTGATTACAGCTGTATTTGTTTGCATTACTTGGTTTTAAACTAATTAGTTATTTTAAACTAATTAGTTGCAATTAGTTGGTTTTAACTAATTTCAATATTCATAATAGCATATAATCTAATATAAATTTCATGTTTTTTGTGAGTATTAGTAATATTTTTATCACACACAGTCGTTATAAGTTGCACACATATTAAAATTTTTATTAAATAAAAATTAATATGATCTTTCTTGATTTGTTTCTTTATCCAATGTTTGGTGAAAAATAATAGCTAATATAAACCTCTCTATTTCAACATTGCATTTATAATATTTGGTAAGAGATAATAAAAAGGAAAATAATGTTGTAGGAAGATTAAATTCGTTACTTTAGGAATTAAAATGCTGAATCTCTAGAGAACAAACATATAATTTATTTTGATTTAAATAAGATTACAAACACTCATATTCCATAGAGATATAATAAGATTACCAATCATTTACAATCCAGAGATATACATATATAAATAATTTACAAGAATAAATGTATCTATTTAAATTGCATTCAATAAAAATAATGAAACTATTCACAACTACAAACAGAACACCAGAAATAAATTCAAATAGTGAAAGATGATCATTTAATTTCCACATACATTTGATAGCTTTTTACCTGGTCTCACTTTAACCAGTAATATTTAAAGCTTCTCTTTCTATAAATCAGATTCCTACTCTGAATTTTTTAAAAATTACACTGCATTATGCTCAAGAGACAATTTATTACTTCATCTACAGAAAGCAGACTAATCACAGTTTTAAAAGCTTTTCAGTTTAATCTTCATTTGTTGCTAGAAAAGCATTTTTAAACAGCCATTTTTGCACAGGTTTTTTTCTCTTTAATTAGTTCTGATAATTTCTGTAATTTGAAACTTAGATAAACTGAAACAGAGAAAATTAAGTATTAAAATAATCAATAAGATATACTGAACAGAAAAACATTTCATCTGCCACTGATATTCTCTTGTTAAAGAAACATGATTTTGTACTTAAACAAAAACTGAAAGGAATTAAATTGATTTTTTAGCTACATAAATAAATGGTGCTTTTCTGTTGGAGAGATGGCACTAGCCAGCAAATGTTCCAAAGTTCTTCCCATGTACATAATGATCCATTTTCACTAAAAATAAATAAATAAATAAAATAAAATAAACAGAGAATTGCATTAATTCAACATTGCACACATTAAATATTATGCATCATTTATGATACATTACTATTATTACAAGTTCATATTTTTTATGAAGTTTTATATATTGTTAGGGTTGATGCCTTCTAATTATATTTTACATTAATCAGAAATGTTTATGTTGGGAGCTAAATGGCACCCTGCTAACAGAAAAGCACCCAAAAACGTTTAATAATGCACCCATAATGTTTAAGAAATATTTATACATAACATACACACATACCTTTTTAATGATTCTAAATGGATAAAACCTATTTTGTATGATTTTTCTGATTAACAGGTCATTCCTTTTTTATCCAAGTTCAGTCTTATAGAACACAATTAAGAAGGGGGCCACCTCTACTGATATTTCACTATTTCACTGACATACATCATACATTAAAACTGTATGCTTTTTTAATGTAATGCAGTTTTATTCCTTAAGCAAAAATTATTTTTAAATTCTTCATTTTTAAGTGAATTAAACAAGGTCTGATTTAAATATATTACAAGAAAGATAACACAACAACAGAAGGCTGATTATCCAAACTGTCCAGCTATCTTAACACTCCTGTTCTAAGGTCAAACTTTAATCACAACTGCAGTGTAAATAAAACAAAAACAAAAATTCTCTCTCGCCCAATGACAATATTTTGCTTTCTGTAAAAAATGTTCAATTGGCTAATTAATTTCTCACCCCATATGAAAGAAAGAACACTTTTGTTTTTCAAACTGTATACAGACAATAATTTCAACAAGTTTGATGACTTCAGAAAGAATTTCAAAAATTAAGCCATGTAGTACAAGAACAGTGTAATAATCTGTAAGTTAAAAAAAGCTTGGAATCAAGTTTAAGCAGGAAAAAAGAATATGGTAATGAAACTGAATGGTATTGAATAACAGGAATGCAAAATGAATTTGAGAAGAAAAGAAAGAAATCTATATAATGATGAAAATTAATGTAGAGAAGAGTCCAAAATGATCCTTGATACCAAATGTTATATGATGAAAGAATTATATTGTCTGTTCAAGACAGTGGTGTGGCTAGGGTGGGGTAAGGGGGAACATCTGTTCCCCAGGCGCAGCATCCAGAGGTGCCAAAGTGATGTTACAAAATTTTAGAATGAAAGATTTTTCATTCTTGGGACACAGAAAGGGGCACAAGATCTTCAGTTGTCCCCGGGTGTGTGAAAACCCTAGGTTCAAGACAAATAAGAAAACCAGAAAAAGCAGAACAACTTATTGCCAAAATAATCCAGGCCCCTCAAACATTAAATCCTTTAATCACTTAGAAACAGCTATGAAGTAGTTAAAGTAGCAAAAAGATTCTGAACTAGTACAGTTTTTATACATGAAAGTAATTTATGATATGACCACAGGAGAAAAAAAATATTTTCTTTGGAACAAGAAACAATTACAGTTTCTTTTCAATATAGAGAAATATGCATAACTACACGCCAGTTTTTTTTTTTTTTTTTTTCCTAAAAAATGCTACCTACCTTACATGAGAAACAACAAATATGTTGTTGTCCCAAGTCAATGAATAAGATTGCATGATAACAATCAGTTTTATATTGTTGAGCAATTATCTCAGGTAGGACAAGATAGGATCAGATAATCAGCTACATGTATTAAAAAGTCAGAATCAAGGTATATCATAAAGTCAAACAGAGATTCCTTTAATTAAAAAATACATACACTTAAAAAAAATCAAAATATATATTGATCTATTTATTTTACCTCCATTTAACTAATTATAATTCGCAAACATATCTAAATGGGAATAATATATAATAATTTAAGCGTACAATGCAAATTTATTCCATAACTAATAAATTTCTCATATTGTTCCATTTGTTATGTAAATATCTCTCACTTATCAGGCAAATTATGATTCATAGCACAGTTAAACACTGTAAATAATCAAACTCTACCACACCCTTTTTTTTAAGATTTCAAATTACTTTAAGCCACTAAAATGCATTAATAATTCATGATATATAACCAGTTTACAATCCAGAGATGAACAAAACCAGTTTACACGCACAAAAAAAAAATCTTTTAAACAGAATGAGCAAATCCATATCAATATTACCTACAGAGAAACAATCTGTTAAAAAGTTATACATATATATATATATGTGTGTGTATGAAAAATTTCATGCACCTAGAAAAATCATCTCAAAATCTTGAAACTTAATATAAAAATACTTGTTAAAACAAGTATTTTTATATTGTTGAAACATACTAGCAAATGAGAAAAAAAGCACAGCCAATGAACATACAGATAGACATGGAAACACAGCTCCCAAAACACATTAAGTTACGTAAGTACTTATGTAACTAGACAAAATTTTTACAAGAAAATTATGCAAACACTGATTTATTAAGTATGTTACTCAAATTTATATCTTAAAAATGGCACTTCAGTGGGCCACTACCTTAAAAAAAGTGCTCTGAGTAAGTACAACAGAGTATCAAACACTCATAGCTACATTAAAGGAATGCATAAAAATAAAAGAACTAAGTGTTACTGAAAAATTAAAAGTTATGTTTTCTTTCACTTCGTAGTTTTCATAATCAATTTTGAACTTATTTGGTGACTTCAATTTAAAAAATTTATTCTGTAATATTTTGATCATGTTAACTGAACTCTTGATCACAATAAGCAGTGTATTTTCCATTTTTTTGCATACAAACAGCTGGACTTTCACAATTCCATAACAATATCCGAATAATAACATTAATTGAGCTCGCATTAAGCAGTACAAGTAGAAAATGATAACTAATTAGTACTGTACAAGTAGAAAATGATAACTAATTAGTACTGTACAAGTAGAAAATGATAACTAATTAGTACTGTACAAGTAGAAAATAATAACTAATTAGAACTGACTGAAACTATAAATTTTTAAGAAAAATATTTAGAAATAAATAATTAATTTAAACTTAAATCTCAATTAAAAAACTTCAAACTTTTGTTATTTATTTAAAAAAAATTACTTTTATGCACTATATTTATAACAATGTTATTAACCACAGAAAAAATATATGTACATGCACATATTTTAACAAATTACATGTATTCTAATACTTAAAACTAAAAACTTTAAAAAAATGCCAAAAAAACTCATTTATAAATTATTAAATTCCTAAAACATTTTCTCTAGTATATCAACAAAGAAAAAGTCTAAAGAAATATCTAAATAAATATTTAAAGAAGTTGTCTAAAGAAGTTTAAATTTTAATATACATTCCCAATTAATAAATAATTCATCTCCACAATTTTAAACACACCATCATTACCTTAACATTACTTATTTTAAAATTATGTATCCATTCAGTATCTGAAAAAAATTCTTAATAAGAAATTTCAGTTTTAATTAACAAGTGTTTAGTTATATTTGTAAGAAGCACAGATCTGCTACTGTTACATAAAAATAAAAGTAATATTCACATACAATATATATTCTCATTTGAAGCATTATAGACAAACAGCTCACTTAGAAGCATTATTTAGTTTTCTAATTATACGAGTGTTTGCTCAAATTTTCATGGGATAGAGATTTCCTAAACTTATCATGTAATATAAAACAAATATTGGTACTTGGATATTAGTGCAACCACCTTGGGGCAGTTTGGTAAGTTTTTACAGATGAAAAAGGTGATTCATTGAATTTTCAGTTTACAACTTACAATGAGTATGGTTACCTAAAAAACTGTTATGCACATGGTTTCCATAGTTTGGGGGCTTCTACTAAAGTGGTTGCGATAATATATAAGCACCTAAATATTAACACAAGATACATCCCTTACTTGAAGTGACCTAAAAAAAAGGTACTTTTTTTTTTATTAAAAATTACTCTGTAACAAACTTTTTCACAGAATTTAGCTTCAACTGTTCAACAATAACAGCATCAGAGAACTCAAATCAATATAATTAAAACCCTGACCTTGTCAGTTTACAATTTAGTGAAAAAATAAATAAAAGCCCATATTATAGACTAAAAACTAATATGAAATGGTCTGAAATTAAAAAATTTTGAAATAACTATGCATCATGAATAAATAAAGAACTCTTACAGCACATCCATAAAACACCAAGATGATACAAAAAAAATATTAATTTTAGAATGGCATAGCATAATATTATATCCAATACAGCCATGAACGATTTCCATTTCTCTTACATTATATTTTGTAATATCAGGAGAAAATGTTTAAAAAATAATAAATGTTAAATTGATACCTTTTATAATAAATAAGTACAATCAAAAAATTAGATAAAAATTCGATGATTTCTAATTATCTATACACTCACATAAAAGTCACCAACTCACCAGTGACTTTGAAAAGCATTCATGAATTCCGGGACAAAAAATTTTTTACCGAGTTATTCAAGCGATACTTTCTAATTATCTGCACCCTCACTGAAATGTCATAAACTCATCAACAACTTTGAAGAGCTTATTGGCAGGAATGAATTAAGAATTAAGCAGTATAAGCATGTACTTAGGGCGTCAGGGAAAGAAAACGCCAAAAAAATTTCCCATTGCCACTTTTGCCATGGAATGCATGATGTAGCTAAACTAAAACCAACAGAAGATAAAAAATGAAGAAAAAAATGGGATAAACATATGTGGGGGCACCAAAAGCTTTTAAGAGCTTAAGATCTTTAATAGTCTTAATTTGGACCTGCTCAGTGGCAACTAATTTTTCACCAAACTAATGCACAAGAGGCATCAGCCATTTAAAAAATGTTTGTGCATTAAGAATTCCATACAAAAGTAATCAAGCAATAAAATTAAAAAGGCAAGAAATGCTAGTTATAAAAACATACCTTTTTCAAAAAATTTCTTCCATTGTACTTTCTGTATCTTTTCACTTAAAAATACCATCAGACAATTGCAAAAACTTAACATTCATACAAGCTGCCATTGCACACCAGCTAAAGCAGACTTGGGCTATGTACATACTTGGGTTGTCACATAAATATGTTTTCATGAAATCAGGTGGTGTCACATTAATATTTTGGAAACACACTGTTTTGTTTCATGAATACTTTTACACAACTTTCCGAAAGGGGTGTGATAATCAGAATTTTGAAGGGGCAACTGAGCATTCTTTGCATACAGGTTGGAAAATGCTTTTAGATACAAATGAATTCAAAATACTACAAGAAAAATAAATTAAAATTACTGTAATTGTCTTAAGAAGAAATACGAAAAGCATTCAACAAAAAGCACTTAGTCATGACTTTATCCGCACAGTATTCCAAAGACCAAAATTTCTCATTCCACTTGATATAACTCTCATTACTTGATATAATGTAGTGCTTATATTAATCTTGAAAAGCACTGTTTAATGTAACCAAAAATCTCTAAAAAAAGTTTTTTTCACTAGATTGTTTGAATGACTTAGCCCAAAGTGTTTCATATGTTTAAATCATAAAATATATCATAAAATATAAAAAATATCAGGTACAAGAATTTTATATCATTTCTGAATAACATAGTACAAATCAGATACTGATAAAAACTGTACTCTCATCAAAAACATCTCTCTTCCCCCCAACAAACAAAAATTGATACTTATGTACTAGCCACAACAAATGATAACATCCCCAACAATACACACCACAATTCTGCTCCTCTACACTTAATAAGGCAGTTCTAGAAACTTATTCATGGTTTTGATTTTATGCAAGTACTACGGCACTCTTAAAAGTGGTTATAGGTGATACAGTTCACAGTGCATCATCGCATGACAGTTAATATGCAAGTGCTTAAGAATTTATAGAAAATATTTTAATAACACTTAACAATTTCCTGCTTTCATAAGAGTGCTGTAATAAAACCATATGTATAGTTAGGGATGGGCAAATTTCATGACAGTAGGAGCTGCATGTTGAAATTCAGGAAAACTGAATGACTGCAACATCATTCTATAGTAAGTATCTTACATCATTCTAAAGTAATGTAAGCATCTACTTTTTATTTCTTTGCTCTGATGATTAGCATACGGTGCATAATATGGAATTCATTAAAATTACAACATAATGCAGTTAAAAAAATCCAGATATGGAATTTGTGGATTTACTGAATTAAATTACTGACTATTTTACTTGAAAAAGCATAATACATGATTTTGTTTGAATTGTAATTAATTAGGTTTTAAGTAAAATTATAAGTTATTGCAAGGCCATATTTAAGAGGTCAAAGAGCTGCAATTAAGAGTACTTGGTGCAAATAAACTATATGTGTCTTAATTAATGAAAAAGAAATTTTGTATTGCATTTCTAATAAATAACCTCAGCACTCAGATCTGCGAAAAGAGTGATCATGGTTTCTTTCTTGTTGTGAATGTTCTAAATTATGCAAAACTGATGACAACTGAAGACTAACATCCATTAAAAGACGACAAACATCTGCTATATCATGTTCTTCTTGCGACATCATGAAAAAGCCTGTTCGATTTTCGCACAAATGTTTTGCATATATTCCAAGTATAACATCAACATCATCTTCCTCTGAATTTCCAAACATTGAGCCAGGAAATAAACTACGATAGCAATGTAAATGTCTTATGGCTTTTCCCCACTTATGAGAATGTACGAGATCAAGTAAAATTGCTTCAGCTTCTTGCTGAGATAAAGTTGACACTTCAGGTTGCTCAGAAGGTGATAATCTATCACTCTCAGTATCTTCTACTGCTCTCATTACTTCATTCTTTACTAATGTAACGTCCTGTGACAAGTCAACAATATGTGCTTGTTGAACACCAGCAACTAGTAGTGATAAGAGTTTAACATAACTTTCCAGTAAAAGTAAAAGTTGGAAATGTAACTTATATAAACATCGGCAAAGATCAACCTGATGTTCTTCAATTGTTCCTTCGGGAATAGCTTCACCAAGTTGCTCTAGTTTATTAGCAGATTTCATACTATCCATACATTCCATTGTATGTTCTTGTTTTTCTAAGAAAGTTTCCCAATGTTCTTGTATCTCAAGAACACAAAATTTATGTCGTTCAAGATTTAACATTATTTCTGGATCAATATAAATAAAAGGGCATTCAACCTGACTAATGAGAATGTCAAGCATTGTAAGAAAATGTGATGCAACATTTCGAAAAGCATCTACATGGGAAATCATCTGACAACATTCTCGTGTTAATCTGGTTACTCTTCTAAACATCTCCTTAAACAAACGAGACATAGCCTGGTATGTGTTTGCAGCAATATTTCCACTAGTATCTGTCATCAAGTCTCGTACATGAGATCTCCATAAATCCTCAATATCTTCTGAACCAGGTGGTAAATGTATTGCTGCTAATGGTGAGAAACTGGGTGAAGTGTTACTCAAAGTTAAATCTCCATCACTAGCCATACTATGAGTTGAGCCAGAGGCTGGACTAATGGGTCTTCGCCTGTGTTCAGACAATGGCAAAGAACTTGGTGGAAATACATATCCACTACTACTGCTAGGTAAGTCAGGATGCACATCATCTAGAGGCGAAACACTTCCCATTTCATCATCAGACGATTCCTCTTTACGAGGACTCAGAGTTGAATTACTCATATTCAGACTCAATTTTGGTTTTGAAATGTCATCAGCACTGCCATCATAATTTGTAAGAGATCGTCGACGAACACCCCAATTGAAATTATCCATACTCTCTCCTTCTTGGCTTTCTAATTCATATTCCAAGAAATCAAAATCTTTGAAAACACCAAACTGTGCATGCTCTGGATGACCATCTTCAAGTTTACTATCAGCAGATTCATTATTAGTAGCTGATATTTCTTCAGTACTACTGCACATTGAAGACTGGTGCTCAATGATATCACTACTCTGGCTAAATATAACAGACGGACTTTTTGGTAAACCTACTCTTTGTCCACAACTAGTAAGTAATCCAATCAAATGTTCTCTTGTTCTAGCTTGGGAAAGCCATGGACGTTTCCAACCCACAGATCCATTTTCTGTAAAAGAATGATTATGAGATAGGCTACGTCTAGGTGAAGCAGTGGATCCTTCTTTATCTCCTTCTTTAGGACTATCTTTCAAGAGATATCTCTGTCCAACTATAGGAGTGAGAGACAAATCGATAGTGAATTCCATTGTTCTACCAGGTAATTCTCTTTTTGTTCCAAATTCTGAATCAGCAAAAGATGTATTAGATGCAATGCTTACACTGTCAGCAGCAGAATTGCCAACACTAAATGGAGCAGGTGGCGCAGCAAGTGTTGACGACCGAGTAACAACCAATTTCAATATTTTCAAAGCATCTTTCCATTGTGGGCCCTCAATAAATCTCGAGATTACTCTTAATAGATCAGAATTGATAGCCTGAGCAGAACAAGTTACATCTAAATAATGCAACACACAATATAAGATTCCAAGAACATGTAGTATAAGATTTTGTGGCCCTTTTTCTAAGATTTCAACCAAAAATGTAATCAGATTTAAAAATACATGACAATAGGCATCATACAAATACTTTACAACACATTTTGTCCACTGAAAGCTCTCCTTGCTAAAAGAACGTCTGCTGTATAACATCATGACAGTAGCCAGATTTTCTAATTTTTTTGATTTCTCCATGCATACCTGAGCTATGTTTTCAGCACTCTTGATACACAGATTATTGGGATCGTCATAATTTAATAATAAATAAGGTAGTAAAGCCATGACATGAAATGGGAAAGCCAAAGATTCTGATGGATCAACAATAGGAATATCTAACAAACCAGTAAATTGACTTAAAATTTTTATGGTACCATCAAATGTGGTAGGAGATGCACATCCTTTAAGTAGCAGTGCATGAACACCAGGAAAATTTGACCATTTTATTTGCATCTGTATTTTCTCTAATTTCTCTTGACAATCAGTTCGTTCAAGAGGTAATTTTGTCATAACTTTCTCAAGTAACCTTATAGCTAATAAAAATTCATGTTCATAATCTGATTCTAGTAATGAAACAGCTATCCAAAAAAATTGAGCTAGAAGTGCCATTCTGTCCTCTTGAGAAAACTGTTCATCTGCCATCTTTAATGACTGTGCACTTCTAGATCTTCCCAGATTATTCGATCGCAATCTAACATCAATATCAGTACTGCTACGATTTCGTAGGTCTTTTATTTCAACTGATGGGGAATCCGGATACTTTCTCCCAGAATATGATGTACTACGTTGATGATGAACTGACATGGGTAAAGGGTTGCTTGAACCGCAACCATGCCCAGAATGAGTAACTGTTATTGGTGGAGCACTTTTACGATTACTCTCTTTATTGAGATTTGGAGTTGATTTGAAGAAGTCCTTCATGATATCACTTATTTTGAAAGCAGAATCTAATGAAGTAATCGCTTCCTCAAGAGTGAGCATCAATTCAGTAACATAACCTTGCATATCCTCTCCTTGTTCTGTCACTGTTTCTACAAGACGGGACAAGATATCTGATAACATTCGAGCATTAAGAGGCACTTTCAAAGCTCTAAATATTTGAAGTGATCGCCCAGCATAATGCCGCGATGAGCAGGAAAGTGCTAACTGTAGGGCTATCTGAGCCCAACGATCTTGAATATGAGCCATAGGAATAGATTCCTTGAATACAAATAACACATGCTGTAAAAATGTTGTTAATTGTTCAGCACTTTTCACAGACCATACTTTTGCAGTGATATCCTCATAGCTCCACAAAGCATGACCTTTCTTTGCAGCTAGGAAATCAATTAGAGATTTTATAGTATCATTAACATTTGGAGTGACGCAGCTACTATCTAAAATATGAGTTTTTGCGGCTTCATCATTTGCAAGTGTTTCACATGAGCCAGTATCTTGTTCTCGGCTTGAATTGGACTCGGTTTCATCCACAGACGAAGGATTTATTTCTTCAGTCATATCTGGTTCTTCAAAAAGTTTCTGCTCAGTGAAATTGATTTTTGTCACTAAAGTCTGAATTGGAAGACCATAACCTAGCTCCTGAGTCTTATTATTCAAAAGGATTTTCGCAACACCCAAATGATCTTCATGTTTTGTTAAAACAATTAATAATTTTAACAAAAGTGTTTTACAGTGTTCATGTACTAGAGGACGTGTATGATCTAGACCTAGAAATATGACGTGAAGCATTAATGGAACATGGGGAGACCAATCAATATTTATACCATCTAAAACATCAGCCAACAGCATCACAGCTAAATTACAGCGATGAAATCCAGTAACAGGTTGAGAACTATCTGGAAGAAATTCAGTTAAAGGAGCATAATATCCACCAAATTCTGGCATTGGTAAAGGATGTGGCTGAGGTGTTTCTGGTTTCACGTTATCCTCCTCAGGAACATGACATAAAAGGAGAAAATTTTCTTCTTCAACTGAAGAAATAATAGTATTTTGTCCATCATCACTAGCAGTTGTAGAAGATGGACCAGGATTGACTTTACCAGCGTTTGCTATGCTACAGGTATTCTGAACTGATTCAGACCCACAAAGATCTTTTCTAATTTGACTGTCTTTCTCACAACCACTCTCTGTGCTGTGCCTTTTTGTATGAAGAGTTCCACGCTCAAGAGTTATTTCACTCCTTGGAGCATCCGGCTGTGAGCTGGACCCTCCATCATCTGAATGACTACTTTCTTTCCGAATACTAGTTACTCGAAAGAACGGAGGTGTTTCTGTCCTCTCTATCAGGCAGTTTAATGTTTCTACAGTTTGCATATCAGCCATCATTTCATCCAGTAATTTTTCTGGTCTTGCTTTAGCCATAAATAATACAACTCGTTTAGCATATACAAGCAGTTCATTTGAGGCTAGACCTGTTATTATAAAAAGATATCTAATAATAATTTTTAAATTATTTGGCCAACATTTGCACAAGGATGCCCAGAGTTCTTCAATTTCATGAGGATGACTATCACCAAATTTAGCAGTTATGTAAAAAAGATTATTTAATATTTCTGTTGCTTTTTTCTTCTCTACGTTCTAAAGCAATACTCTGGCAAGTTTCTGTAGAACAGAATTCTTGAATACGACTCAGGTGAGGAAGTGGGCTGCAATGAGTAATATTAGGGTCAACCAACTCCATATTGTACAGCCAAGGTAAAATATATTGTAGTAAATTCTGTCTGACTGGTGGACGTGCAGTTTGAAGCCTACTAGTTATTTCAGAAAATATTGGCATAGTTAACTCAGGATGCATTTGAGCTAGATGATGTGAAAGTTGCATTTGCGTACAAGGATAGCCTGATGAAAATAATGCATCATAAAACTGAGGTGGCTTTTTTCGTAACACAACATTTCTATTTACAGCATCTGTTTCACCATCAACAGGGAGAGATGTACTGGATCCAAAGAAACGGTGATCTAAAATCTGAAGCAACTGAAACGCAGTTTCTTGGATTTTGGTTCGCGGACACCCAGTATTGAGCAATGTCACATTAATAATTGCCATATAGTGATCACATGGATATTCACGTACACTAAAAATTGTGGCAAGTGCATTGAAACAACCATCAGCCATCTGGGTATCACCAGTATAACAGCAGTCAACTAACCAATCCAATAATGTGCCACAATCAGAATTAAATTCCAACAAGAGTACTACAGTTTCTTGTCCTAATTGATATACTTTCTCAAGATCAGAATTTAATAGCCCATTTAACCAAGCATAAAATGGTCCTTCTTCACCAATTCCCTGAGGATCAAAACAAGGTCCACAACACAAAACAGCTGACATAGCTTGTAATGCAGAGAACTCAAACTCTGAGCATGGTTCTTCTTTTACAATTTTTCGGTCACCTATACCAAAATGAGAACTGTATTTACCACTCCATGAAGCAAACAGATAAAAAAGATTCCTTCGTAAGTCACAGCCAAGTAAATTATGCCTATTCTCTAAAGAAAAGCTTTTAATAAGCTTATGGATGAATCCACAAAAATGTTGTTTAATTTCTTGCACAATACTTGGAACATCTTTATCATTTTCTGTTTCAAGATATAAACGTGCTCCATCAATGTATTCAACAAACGTTGTGTTCAAAGAGGAAGCATCTCTATCAAGGACACTATTACTGATACCAAATGTCCCTTGCTCAGCAATAAGTTCCAAAACACGGGCCAACTGCACTCTAAGAACATCTCGACGGCGACGGCGTCTAACATTTTCTTGTTTCCGATCTATAGCTTCCCTAATATAAACAACTAATTCTTCCATAAGATCTTTTACTGCTAAATGATTAACTTTAGATAATCCAAGGACAATAGCATCTCGCATGTCAGCTTGCTCACTTCTAAGGAGTGGAATAATTTGTTTAAAAAGACTTGATACTTGAACCCCCATATTATTAGGAGATCGACTGTCCGATCTTTCAGAACTTATGCTATCTGGTGATGAACTTAGATTCAGTTCAGGTGCAATAAATCTCATAGGAGGAGAACAATTTGGAGGTGCAATTCGACAGGCAAACATTAAATAATTTCTCCAAAGAGTCAGATGCAGTTCTCTTTCATTAAGAGCCTTTTTCACAACTGTTGGTCGTAATAAAGATGCTCTGTTATCACTTACAGGATTTAGATCCAGATAACTGAAAAGAGTCGTAATCCTTGAATATATTATAGGCCAAGAATGGGCAACAGCTGTTGGACATCTCTTCAATAAACTACTATTATCAATGAAACCTAACAAACAAACACACCAAGGATCTATTCCTGAATTATCTGTTATTTCTAAATTACTAGAAACTTTGTTTGAACCCTCTGTTACATCATGAATTCCTGAAGTCCACACTGAACTATTTCTTTCTGTCAGCCATTGAAGATCAATGTGAGAGGCAGAAAGCAAAGCTGCTTTCTCGGCAGGTGGTAAAAGTGGAAGACATTTTTCTGCAACTAAAGGACAACACTGATCAATGGCTTCAGCAACATAATCTTCCTCACATGTTGGGACTAAAGTTTTCAAAAGTGCTTTAGTTTCTTTTAAGATATGAACAGACAAACGTCGAGGTGGAAGTCGACAGTGACAAAGCATTACCAAAGCCACAGCTTCAATTAAATGAAGCACTGAACATAAATGATCAATTTTATTCTGTTCACGAGAATCCTTCCTGAGAGAATTTTGAGACTGAGATGACACTGCATTTTTCCAGTTTGTAAGAAACTGTAATAACATGCGTAATGCATTATCAAGAAGTTGTGGGAATGTATCATTCACTTCCCGTAACATAAATTGCACAAAACCGTAAATAACATCTTCTCTCCAATCAGGAAAATCAAGAGTCATATTCTGAAGAGACTGAAAAGCTAATGCTCGCAGTTCTTCATCCATGTGTACTGTAAGACGAGATAAAAGATCAACTAAATCATGACGACTCATACCATCAGGTATTAATCTGGGAACAGCAGCAACACATGTACGAAATAAATCTATTTTAGGCTTTCTTTCACCAGTTATCATATCATCAGGTTCTTTATTGATATTTTGCACAGTGGTCATCATTAACGGACGACCAAATTGAACATCTAAAGCTTTCAAAATGTCATCAAATACTTTTCTCACATACGGATGATAGTGAGACATTCCAATAGTTCTAGCTGTTTCATCAGTAAGCATCTTATTTAGGAAAGTCTTTTTAACTCGCAGAGTGTTTCCTGATGGCAAAACACCGACAGTTCTTGGCATAGGAGGATCACCTTCTTTTTGCTGCAGGCTATCAGCGACAACTAAAAAGGCTCTTAAAGCTATGCTCATACGTTCAGGCGTGAGAATGATTTTAATAGGTCTTCCCACAGATAACAAATCAAAAACAATTTCCTTCATTGCAAAGTCTAATCTTTCCTGAGCAATGAACTGTATTATCTTAACAAATATATTCAAAGGTGTATCCCTTGGTACAACAGCTTTTGATCCTTTAGGAAATAAGGAATTAACAATACTCTGTAGTCTACTCTGAGTAGCCGTGTTACTTTCACATTTAATTCTAATCATATAAACCCATAATAAACGATAGAGTGACTCTAGAGCAACACGACACATTTTTGGATCTCTATTTTTTAAATGAGATAAACACATGGCTAGAAAGTAATGCCAATTTTGAAGAAAAAATGGCTTTTGACTCACACATAACAAGCAAGTAACTAATGGAAACAGAGCTAAACTATGTTTCTTTTTTGTACACAGATCTAACGTATGGGAATACAACATTTCTACAAAGGTTTTCAAACAAGGAACATTTACTTCATTTTTAACAGTAGCTGCCACTGGTACTAAAATTTCGACAAATAATCCAGCTAAAGCATGCTTGATATCTTTATCTTTCACTTCAAGAAAGTAAGTTGCACATTCTTGCATAAACTGGAATGATGCTTCAAATTCTTCAATTGGCACCATTTTTACACGAAAAAATTTCATACCCATTAATAAACTAATAATACTATGAGTTGTAATTGGACTCGGTTCTTTACTACGAAGTTCCTTCAATTCCGCCATAAAGCGTTTCCTAACAGACTGAAATCGTGATTGTGCTAAGACACCTATGACTTCAGCATAAAGATCAGCTATTATATTAACATTCTGAGCATTTGGACCTGTTTGTGCTCCTTCTCTGAATCGAAAATGTTTGAAAGCAAGATTTTCTATGTAATTTACTAAATCATCATGTCCTGGATGTACTGACAACTGCTTCAAAACTTCTATAATCACCAAACAAAAAATAAATTCAACTGCAAGATCTCGTCTTTCATGCAAATAATCCTTTTCTGTTTTCTCTTGTAAATCATTTTTATTCTTGGAATCTGCTCTCAGCCTATGTTCTTGTGACAGAGAAGAATCAACTCCTTGGCGATCATACCAAGCGAACAAAGTTCGCAGCAAAGAGGGCAAACAGTGCTCAGCAACTGAACCAAATGCACTCAGGAGCTGATCAAACAGAGCATCTTCTCCTCTTTGCAACGATTTTGAGAGGGGTCTTTCTAACACTTCCGCAAGAACCAAATCAATTTTTCGTTCAGCTTGAACTGTGAATTCTGCAAACAGAGTCCTTAGAATAAATTCGCCAGGTTTCACTTCAATATCAATATTTATACCAGATGGAAATGTCTGCCGCTCTTTCCTTACACCCCACGGAAGCTGTGACTGTGTACTGATATTATAGCAATTTGATTGAGTTCTGGCTTCATTAGAAGCCATGGTTCTCAAAATCACTAATTTACACCATGAGCAAAAATTCACTACTTATCCCGCTATTCTCTAAATCCGCGGACCTTTGACAACCAGACGGAATCCGTTGTTGAGCGACGATCTTACAAGCGTCTAGGTACAGCAGGGTCACAGTGCGGCGCGCATGCGCAATATGATCTGCGATTAATATGAGGGTTGTACTAGTTTGGCGATGATTTTGTTCATCACCACCGAAGTCACAAAGCGGTGTGCTGGCGGTGAATTTCGAACAGCGGAAGAATTAGATGTGCTTTGTCATAGGACAGACACAAAAGCGGTACATGGATATACGTGAAAATAAATTCGTGTGTCCACATTGTGGGAAAATTTATTCCCACAGTAGAACATTAAGTCAACATTTAAGGAAGTGTCATCCTTCGGAATTTATGGCAGAAATGGCAAATAAAATATATAATTTCAAATGTGATAATTGTGGTAAAAATTTTAGTAAACTGAAGCATTTCAATTATCACAAACGTCATCAACATGCGGAAACTGAATTACTGCTTCAGAAAACAACTGTGCAATGTCCATTATGTAATGATGAAGTGGTAAAAAAGGACTTTTCATTACACTGCCAAACTGTGCACTCTGTAAACATCAATTCTCAAAATTTTATATTTACAACAAAGGACTTTTACCGATGGAAGGATGATATTGAATTAAATACCAATTCAAAATATGTTTTAGAAAGAGGCAAACAAAAAAATAAATCAGGTATCCAGAAACATTATTTCCATTGTCATCGTTCAGGAAATTTTAACAGCAAAAGCAAAGGATTGAGACACCTGAAAATTCAAGGGAGTAACAAAATAAATGCATATTGTCCCTCTTCTATAACTGTTACAGAAACAGAAGGTTTATATCATGTTAATTTTGTGCAAACACATACTGGTCATTCTAATGACATTGGGCATTTAAATATTTCACAGAATGATCGAGATAAGTTAGCAACAAAAATAGCCGCAAAAGTTCCATTTGATTCTATATTAGATGAACTCAGAGATTCAGTATCAGAGTCAAATCTTCAAAGAATTCATCTTTTAACAAAAAGGGATTTGCATAATATTGAAAAAGAGTTTTAATTTAAATGCTACTGCTGTTCAGCATCAAAATGATGGGATTAGCATTGAGGCATGGATTAATGAAATGCAGGCAAATGAAAATTCTTGTGTTTTGCTATATAAACCTCAAGCCACTATTTTAAAAGATCAAGAGTTATTAAGGAAAGATGATTTTGTTTTAATCATCATGAATGAAGCACAGTGCGACATGCTAAAAAAGTTTGGATCAGATTGTATTTGTGTAGATAGCGCCCATGGGTTAAATAGCTATTCATTTGAACTTACCACATTGGTTGTAATTGACGACATGAGGCAGGGTTTTCCCTGTGCATTTTTAATCTCAAACCGAACAGACCAGCATGTTATATCATTATTTTTTTCAACAATAAAAAGAAAAACTGGAAAAATAACACCACGCATTTTCATGTCAGATATGGCAGAAGCATTTTTTAATGCTTGGATAGCAACTATGGATGCACCTAAAATGCGTCTATTTTGCTCTTGGCATGTTGATCATGCGTGGAGAAAAAATTTTAAAAAAATAAAATCCCATCTCAAGCAAGGAGAAGTATATAAAATTCTTCGAACCTTGCTCGAGGAGCGAGATGAACAAGCTTTCCATAAAATGTTGGAAAATGCCATTGCATATTTGGAAAATGATCCAGAAATTTCAGAATTTTCATCGTATTTTAAAACCTACTATACAAAAAATGTAACTGCTTGGGCATATTGCCATAGGATGCACAGTGGCCTAAACACAAATATGCATATTGAACGTATGCATCGGACTATTAAATATATTTATTTACAAGGAAAGACTGTGAAAAGGCTTGATAAAGCTATTCATGCCATCATGCTTTTTGTACGAGATAAACTCTTTGACAGGCTGCTAATTCTGAATAAAGGAAAGTTAACAAGTAAATTAAAGGACATAAGAAAACGTCACAAAGAAAGTCTCTCTTTTAAATCACCAGTTGTGCAAAATGAAAATAGCTGGACAGTGCAATCTTCAAGAAGTTTTGAGTTTTATGAAATTAATGAAAACATTACTGAATGTAAATGCCAGTTGATATGCAGTTACTGCAATATTTGTATACACAAATTATCTTGTACATGTGCAGACAATGCTATTAAATGGAATATGTGCAAACATATTCATTATATTTCTAATTATATCAATCAAACAAAAGAAAGTAATAACAGCAATTATACTAACGACGAAAGTAGTTTAAGTATTGTTGAAACTGATGAGACAACTATGATAATGGAAAAATTACATCAAAATAGTTCTTTTAATAATGATATACTTACAGTTGATAATGAAAAAAATAAATTGAAAGAGAAAATTAATAATTTAATTGACAGTGTCACTACTATGGAAGAAATAGAAAGCCTAAAAAAAATATTTGCCCCTGCAGAGCCAACATTAAAAGCTATTCGTGCTACATCAGCAATAAATTCCATTTCACGTGAGGTAGTAGTGCAGAATATACCAGCAAATAAAAATATTGAGCACCAAAGGAGATTATTTTGTACAAGAAAACTTAAAAGGTCAAAAACTTCTATCAGAAGACCTACTGTTGAAGAAGCAAAAGCTATTAATCTAAACCTGATGTTAGGAGAAAAAAACTACTCTCAGTAGGTAAACTATTAAACTACTGATTAGAATGCCTACTGCATTATAGAATTTAGCTCAGATTTCTCAACAATTATATATATTTATGTAAGTCTCATAACCTTTTTGTACAGTCCAAGCCAGACAATTTCAACTATCTGTCAATTTCTTCTCATATTAATATAAATTCTCCTTTCTTGTAATTTGATTTCTTTGGATTTTATTTTCGAAAAAGTAAATGAATAAAAATATTGTGTTATAAGAAAAGTAGCACAAGAGTTGCTTTTCTCCTCTGTTCATTAAAAAGATTTATTTAACAAATTTTGTTGAAAATAGTAAATATTATTAAAAAGTAGAACATTGGGAATAGTTTTGTATTTGAGATAAAGCATGGGTATTTGTCACTGTATTAATATCTTTGTAAAATTGGAGCACATAAAATATTCTGAAACAGAAGTTTCCTTAAGAGCTTTGTGGTAATACACAGGAAGCTGTATCCGATTTGATCATTATGAATTGCATGCATATGAGTTAAAAATAATGTGTATTACAGGTACACATTTCTTAAAATTTTCTTGAATTATTTACTATTTCCCATATTTAAACATGTAAATCAGAATTATAAATATAATGTGTAACTGTATGTGCATAGTTTATAAAAACGTAAGATCACACAAGGAAAAAATTAAGTGTGCTAAAACTACATTGGTAGGGGTTGAATATAAAAGTTGATTAAGTACCACATGTTGTATACATTTTAAGT
>KK121739.1:128372-185592 GCA_000611955.2 Stegodyphus mimosarum | reverse complement strand
AAAAAAAAAAAAAAAGGGGGGGGGACAGTTCCATATCTCCCGTTTTACTGGGCCGATTCACAAAATTCAAATTGCGGTTTTCATGTCTCGAAAGCGTGACTTTGGATATGTATTAGATTTATATATAGCGTTGCTCTAATATAGGTATTTTTACACAAATCGGACTTTTTCTGAAATGACATACCAATTTTTTTTTCTATGCTTCGATTCCATAATTCAAACTATGCCAAACTGAAAAGTTTTGTAAAAATCGCACGAGTAGTTTTTAAACAATTGGCTTTCAAAATTTTACCTCCTCGATTTTAATTCAATTTGGTATGTATTTATTAATATCTCTTTTTTTATGATACTTATTTGGTTCTTTCCTGCACAGTTAGAAATTTAGGTTCATTCCAAATATAATTTACCTATTTTTTATGATTTATTTTTAAAATTTGTATTTTGAAATAATTTTTATAAATTTTTCGAAAAAAATTTTGAATTACAGCCTATAAAATTTTTACAATTATCTTAAAGTAGATGTATTTTTAAGCATACCTGCAACAAATTAGAGCTTTTTATTCAAAATTTCCGAAGATGTATGTAAATTTATATACTGGCGCGTTTAGAAATTTGGCATATTCATTGAAAGCGATAATAACAAAAATGTGGTTTACGCACTTTGTTAAAATTATTTGAAAGTAAGAGAACGATTTGACTTTTTTCCGCTCATCCACAATGTAAAAAGGTAGGAAAGATGTGACTTTTTTTCCGTCCTGCACAATGGAAGGGATAGGAAAATAGGCTGCCATGTATTAAGAAGTTCTCCAAGTAAATTATTCTTGGCGCAAATTGAAAAAAATTAGCCAAGTTAAATTTTTACATTTCTCTGTAAATTTCATACCAAATTTTAATGTTTAGGCATAATTTGAGTCGTAGAATCGAAATATGGAAAAAAATTGGTGTTTTATTTCAGAAAAAGTCCCATTTTGTGTCAAAATACCTCTATTAGAGCGAAGCTATATGTAAATCTAATATATATCATAAGTCGCGCTTTTGAGACATAAAAACGCAATTTGAATTTCGGCAATCGGCCCAGTAGAACGGGAGATATAGAACTGACTTTTTTTTTTCGCAGTGCACCAGCAAAGGAAAAAGTAGCAGAGAGAAATATCTGAAGGTCTAAAAGGCCATGTGTTTAAAAACAAATCTCTTCCTCACTGTCGTCTTACAAACGACAATAAACAAAAAGCTTTCTGTTTTTTCGACCAGAAATTTGCTATTCGCTAGCCAGCTGATTTAAAGAATCGATTCGTTTTACTGCGGAAGCGAACAGTGATCCGTTAAAAAAGAGCGACAGCTCTTTTAGAGTTCACCTACCGACAGCTTTTGTTGGAAGCATGGCAAAAAATGTTTGCCAGAAATGTTTATCCTCGCATGTTAAAAGTAAGTTTAATTTTTATAATTTCCCTACTTTTTGAACACTTTTTAATCGTAGAATTTTATTGAGGTAGAGATGAGTTTTAGGAAGTCTAAAAACTACAGTTGAAAGAAGAGTTAGTGGGAGTCAGGGAGTTACTAGTTCGACTGAGCCGAGTTTTTCCGCTCCTCGCTTTATCCTCACACACAGTTTTTAATTCATGTTCCATTCTCGGTCTTATTCATCAAGGTTATTTTTAATGTGTAATAAAAATTTGCCTATTCAGTTCATTGACAGAAAGGTTGTGATCTGATCTTATGAAAGTTCGGCTTAGCAAATCTCTAGTTCAAACACCATTTTCAACTTCTTAAACTACAAACTAACGTTGCTGAATAATTTGAAAGAAGTACGCTTCTTTGGCTTAGAGGGCGCTGATCCCCGCGTTGTTGTAGAGTGGAACTAAGGTTTGTTTATGTTGAAGGCGGCTGCCTAAACATACGCTCTGTTCATTAAAACATTGTTAAAAAAAAAAATTGCAAACCACTGAACCACCATCACCTGATCTAGAAGCCCATTTCTATATGGTGCATGCGGCGTAAAGCTAGGATTTTTTGGAAGCTTTATGTGTTTTGATTTGGATTAATGGAGAGCTCATATTCAAGGGACAATGGAATTCCAAATTAAGGTAGGGAAATCTTAAATTAATTATTCAGTGATTATTGGTGGTAGACTAGTAAATATTTATTATTGCTGTCTTGAATGTATTCAAATTAAATAAAATGGAATATACGTTAGACAGATTAAAACGTAAACTTTCCACATTGAGATCGTCTGTTACAAAGTTAAATAAAGTGATTGAAGATAAATTAAAACTTGAAATAGAGAAAATTTCAATAAAAGAATTACGGGAATTGTATGAATTATTAACCGAAAAGAAAAATAATTTGAGAACGCTTGACGATGAAGTACAAGAGTTAATTGATGTTAACTTAATTGAAGAATATTATAGTTTAAGGGAAGAATATAATGACAAATGTATAATTACTTGTAGTCAAATTAAGCAGTTCCTAGATGCAGTTATCGTAGTACCGCCAACGCAGAATCCCCAAAGTTCTAATTTAAACCAGTCTAGTAGTAATGGAATTTTGCAGGTAAATTTCTATTCTACTGGAAATCGTACGCTGAAATTACCAAAATTAATTATTGATAAATTTGGGGAAGACCCCAAGCTATGGAATGAATTTTGAAATAGTTTCGAAAATTCGATAGATAAAAACGAAACGCTCTCAAAAATACAAAATTTGCATATTTAAAAACATTCTTAACGGGACAACATTCTTAACGGACATTCGAATGTTGTTTCAGGTTTGAAGTAGCAAAAGTAATTATGATAATTGTGTAGCATCCCCCAAAGACAGATATGGTCGAAAAGACCTGATAATTAATTCATTCATGAATAAAATTCTCAATTTAGAAGCCGTTAAAAATTCTGCGAATGTAAAGGCTTTACGTAAGTTGTATAACGAATTAGAAGTTTCGATTCGTAATTTGGAAGCTTTAAGGGTTAACTTCTGGCTCATATGGACATTAACTAATTTCCATATAATTAAAATTAATTCCGGAAGATTTAGTTTTGGAATTTAATCGGCAAAGGGGATCGAAAGAAAGTTGAAGTTTCGGAATTAACACAATTTATTAAAACAGAAGTAGAATGCAGAGAAGTTTCAAATTTAGTATTAAATGAAAAAAAAAATCATGTACCTCCACGATTCGATCAATCAAAATGTGAAACTAGAAAATATGTAAAAAACACACCCACGGCTGCATTTCATGCTGCGGTTAACCGAAAAGGCATCTTCTGTGATAATTTGCACGAGCCATCTCAATGCGAAGCGAATGTTTCTGATAAATTAAGGAAACTAAGATCCGAAAACCGCTGCTATTCTTGTTTTAAAAAATTCCATACGTCAAAAAAGTGTAGAAACAAAACTAAGTGTAATAAATGTGGCGGAATGTATCACAATGAATCGATTTGTACTAATAAATCCCCTGTAAATAAAACGTCTGAACAAAGTTATTGCGAAAAGGAATCTGAATCTCTGACTTTGAATTCTGAGGAAAGAAATACAGTTCAAAACTTAAAATTGATTGCTTCTGTTCCTTAATGTGATAATAATAATGACTGTAATGCCAGGGAAATATTATTACAAACTTGTACTGTTTATGCTTCTTCTAAATATAAATCAAAATGAACTAGATTAATTCTTGATCAAGGCAGTTACAGAATCCTCTATAACGAAAAAATTAGCCGACTATTTAAAACTTATCCGTTATGAGACTTTCCGTTTATTCATTTGGTGCGACCAAGGCAATCATTCCTATCCGGTCATTGAAATCGAAGTTCAGAATTGAAAACAAAATAATAAAATAAATATTGAATGTTTGATCTCGGATGTTGTTTCCTGGGCGTCCATCAGTGTACCTAGTAAGGAAATTGCAGACTTTATGGAGCATTTGAGGTTGCCGATTGCTCAGGAAAAAATAACGTAGATGTTGAGATATTAATTGGCGGGAATGAATTCTCGAATGTGGTTTATTCCGAAAGAATTAAAATATCTGAAGCGTTGTACGCAGTCAGTTCTATGTTTGTTTGGGTGGTTGCAGGAATCGAGAAAAAACGAATAAAAAGAGTTCTGAAAATTTAGCAGTAATGACAAACACTGTTGTGTTGAATGATTTAAGAGAATTTGCGGAATTAGAACACATGGGAATTAATGATTCTGATGATTATTCCGATATTGACTGCGAAATAATAGACCAGTTTGAAAGAAATTTTCAGTTTAAAAATGGTAGATATGAGGCACATTTAATCTGGAAATATAGTCCGAATAATCTAGGAAATAATTAAAAAGAAAAAAAAAAAAAAAAAAAAAAAAAAAAAGATTCGCGAACCTTCACAATAAATTAAGTAAAACTCCAGAGATTTCTCAGGAATATAAAAAAAAAAAATAATTGAAACCCAGATATTAGAAGGAGTTGTTGAGGAATGTCCGAATGATGATACAAATTTGGGATATTTTATGCCGCACCGAGCAGTGATACGATCTAGTGAAACCACTAGTGTAAGAACTGTTTATGACGCTAGCTCAAGGACAATCGGGACCTAATCTAAATCCCAATATACTAGACATTAGGTTAAATTTTCGTAAATTTAAGGTAGCGTTTTGTGGAGACGTTGAAAATGCCTTTTTGATGATAGAAATTACCCAAGGTGATAAACAATTTCTAAAATTTCTTTGGTTTACTGAAAATAATGACTTTTAAGGTTATGCAAATATGTCGCGTAGCTTTCGGGTTGACTATATCACCTTTCATTTTGGCCGCACTATAAAATATCACATTCGGAAATATAAAGATAAAAAGCCGGATAGTTTCGAAATGTTAAACTCTTCTATCTATGTCGATGACCTGTACTTCACAGCAGGAACGGTTGAAGATGCATAGCGGCTGTAGACACGGTTAACATGTTTAAGGATGCTGGGATAAATTTCAGAAAATTAAGAACAAATACTAAAGTATTAAATGATTTATGGTTCTTAAATGGGATAAAAGAATCAGATAACAAATTAACTAATGAATCAAATTTTTTTGACATGATTTGGAATTCCATTGAGGACAATATAAAGTTAAATTTAAAAACTATCGCCCAAATATACGATCCATTTGGGTTTATTGCTCCTTTTGTTATTTGGGAGAAAATTATTATACAAGAAATCTGGTATTCCGATGCTGACTGGGATGAGGTCCTTCCTGCGGAAATTAATGACAAATATAAGATTGGGCGGGATGAACTTTGTGATTTGACCGAAATTTCTTTGATGATGATCCAATGAATGTAAGCCTTCACCTATTTTTGGACACTAGTCTTAAGGCACATATGGGAGGCTTCTGAAAAGATCTACAGAGAATGGACCTTTAAGTGCTTTTGAGATTAAAGCAGCTGAACTTTATTGGGTAAAAATTACTCAACGAGAATCGTATCAAGTGGAAATAATTAAGCTATCATATAAAAAACAATTCTATATTCTTCCATCTACTCCCTTAATCCGAGGCTTCATGAAGAGGGAATTCTTGGGTTGGAAGGTCGCATTCAATTTGAAGACTGTCACGAGAATTTAAAACACTGTTCTATTACCCTCTAAATGCAAATACACAGAGTTGATGATTATGGACTCACATGAAAAGGTATTCCATGCTGGAGTTATTTCGACACTAACTCAGATCAGAGCCAAATACTGGATCATTAAGGGGAGGCAGCGTGTTAAAACTGTCGTCACTAAATGTCTGATATGCAGACTATATAATGCTTGTCCTGAGGTACAGAGTATTGCTCCTCTTCCTCCGGATAAAATCCAAGAGTCGCCTCCATTTGCTGTGACCGGGTTGGACTTCGAGGGTGCATTTTTTATGAAGGACAGTCAAGGTAAAGTTCACATGCTGCTGTTAACGTGTGCGGTTACTTGTGCTTTACATATAGAAATAGTAACTGATCTGAGCAGAGAAAGTTTTTTACTAGCTTTCCGGAGATTTTTAGCTCGACGAGGACTGTGTACCACCGTGTACTCCGACAATGCCAAAACTTTAAAAGATCTGACAAAGAACGAAAACATATTTTCAAAACTTTGAGTGACTCATCTGTGAAAGAACTGTTTTCTGCTAGAAGCATAAAGTGGAAATTTATTATTGAGAGAGGTCCATGGCGGGGAGGTTTTTGGGAGTGGCTTATACAGTTGTTATATAATATGGAACTTAACTAATGTTTGTATTTTATATATTTAGGTTTGATTCTCTTAAACTCGGTGATAAGTATCAGTTAAATGTTTTGTAAAATTTATATGCTTATAATTATGTATGCATGTTTGTTATATTTAACCATTTCTCTAAGATTGATTGTCAAAATATTAATTGAATATTTCAGAGTATTTTACTGAAAGATGAACTCTCCACAGAGTTCAGGTGGGGAGTGTTGAATAATTTGGAAGACGTACGCTAGATGGCGCTGATGCCCGCGTTGTTGTAAAGTGGAACTAAGGTTTATGTTGAAGCCGGCGGCCTAAAAATACGCTTTGTACAAAGTTCATTAAAATATTGTTAAAAAAAATCGTGAACCACCATCACTTGATCCAGAAGGCCATTTATATAAACGTCCTCTGACCAGAACTACAGTTTTCATGTAAATGATATTTATCCTTTTATTTTGTTAATTTTTAAATATTTGAAACTAGATTAATCTTTCTGAATTATCGTGCGCATTGTTCTCTTCAATTAAGCATACTGTGCTGTCTAAAGTGTTTAGTTGCAGTAGATCACAAAACTCAAATATTAGTACAGATATACGTAGAAGTTCTAGACATTAGTAAACTGCTCGAATGAACTGAAATAATGATAAGATAGTCACAGATGTCCTCTATCTTCTATACTTTAGACTTCAGTGTAATTTTCACATCCCCAAATTCTCACTTTAGTTATAATAATTCATCTTTATATATATTATCTCCACCACGAAACAATCTGTTTCTGAAAGGTGAAACTAACTTTATATACAGGTATTTTTAATTTTATATAATGCGTTCAAAAAAGATATTTACAGCCTTTATTTGCTTAAAAATTAATTCTGGAACTATAATTGTAAAGAACATTGTTACGGATTTTGTATTTATTTAGCTATTTATTTAGAACTGTAATTAAAACTGCTTTATTTTCCCATGCAAAGCAGCGCGTGACGAACTGTAAGAGAAAGCTGAGCCGGAAATGTAAAAATACAAAAGCCAATGCATTTAGAATTTAATAAGTAGATATCTCGTAATTGATTTTCATATCCAGAAAAATCGGGAAGATACCAAAATGATCTGGAGATGATTAAAAAACTTATAAAAGTTAAATTAAAACATCTCAGCTCAGTTGCAGTTGTTTTAAGCGAACTGTATTGTTTACTTAGCGCTGCTACTGATTGTAGCGAATTCACTGTGAGATTGGATTAATTTTCTCTGTTTTGAATTGAATTCTGTTTAACGTTTGAGATATTGTGATATTGTACAGATATCTCTGAGGAAATATTTCAGTATTTTGCTTTATTTCGTGTGAATAGAACAAATTTCATTAACTTTTTAACTTTGTGTGTGCATTCAATCCATTACGAACCCATACGCACGTAACAATATTGATAAATTCACAACTTCCAAAAAAGCCCTCAAATGGAAAGGCATTACAATACAAGACAAAGAAATTTTGGGGACTGATTCTTCTTATGGGACAAGTGCGTAAGAACCGAAAAGGATTACTGAAGCATAGATCCGTGTATAAAAAAGCTAGTTTTTTCGAAAGTAATGACAACAGACAGATTTCATATATAATGGTAGGCATGCCACTTTAATAATAATGAAGACTTGACTGATGGATCAGATAGGCTTTGGAATGTCAGATCACTCTGAATTACTTTGCTCCGAAGTTTATGAGCTTATTCAGCAGTTGTCTTTGGATGAAGGCATAATACCTAGGAGGGGGAGATTATTCTTCGGAGTTTACAACAGAATGGAGACTGTAAAATATGGAATTTTAGTTTGCATACTGTAACTACACGCTACATGTGTCATTTCGAAATATAATCAGCTCAAAGAAAGCGCTTGATAGAAACAGTTGTATCACCTTATACAGACTTGTGGCACTATATCTAAACGTGTAGCTATTACAATAATGCGGAAAATAGTGAAAAAGTATTACAAAATAAAATTAGAATTTGCCGCACTATTGGTGGAAAAACACCTGTGCAAGATAGGTTAAGAGCAAAACAGAACATTCTCACTGAAAAAAATTATTTAAATCCAAGCCAAAGTGCACAAAACTTAAAATTTTAGTTCAAGGATATTTAATAAAATACTGAATGTCCCATATTTTCACGTTTTTATTAAATACAAGCTGTTTGTTCAAAGTATTCGAATACCTGTGCGAGTTCATTTTCAAAACTTTAATATACCACTTTATTTTTTTTAAGCCTAAAATGTTTCAAATAATTTTTTTTAAACAGGTTTTAAAAGAGATGATCAATAGTATACGTAAAAGAAAAATAAAGTCATTTCACTAATATTAAGTGACAGACATTTTCAAATAAAACTGAAAAACACAAGCATCCAAAAACAAATGTGAGCCACTGTAGTGACAGACAATCTAACATCTTTTATTCCAAAATAAAATGGGATTGTGTAAAGACTTCTTTACACAATGAACAATGTGCAAGGAACAACTGAAAAATAAAGTTGCCAAAGGATACATGAATAATAATAAATATGACTTACAAAATTTTGTCTGTTGATAATTTTTGTTGGAAGTTTAGTACCACATTGCTGTTTGAGAATGAGAATTGCAATTCTGAATACTGAAGAAGAAAGAGAGACTATTTTTTCCATAACATGGGCATGTAAATGGAAAAACTGACTTAATAGTAAATATTTTTCATTCTCAAAATGCTATATTTATACTTTAAAATTTAGCAAACATTAAAAAATGACATCCTGTTTTTTCACAAGATTTAGAAATACTGAGGAAGAAAGAGAATTTTTTCCTAATTCAATTCCTTCACTTCTCAAAATGCTGTATTTATATTTTTATTATTCAGTTTATCAAACATTAAAAAGTGACATCCTGTTTTTTTTTCACAAGATCAACAGCATGTCAATGGAGAGAATTAGAAGTAATATTTATGGCAGAGATAAGAAAATGCACTTACAAAATTTCATTTTAATTATTGAGGTGGTAGACAGTAAGTTAAATAATCATCACATTACCCTTCATAGGGGACCATTTTTTTCAGACCATTCATCCGCTAGGAATTGAAACTAGGATGAACTCAACCAATATTTTATGGATTTAATGCTTGGTCACATGTTTACTATATACTAAAATCTATAAACACTCTAATATAATATTATAATAAATTGAAGAAAAAGATAAATTACAGATTATTTTGGTAATATTTCAAATCAGTCTGAAAGACTTATATTTTTCATAAAAAAAGAAACAGACATGAAACAAAATACACTTTTATTTACAAGATGCATTTCAATAACACATATTAAATTTAAAAATACAGATGTACTTGCAAAAATATAATAAGGCACATTGTAAAAATATGCATTTTTCATCGTTTACTATAAAAAAAAAAAAAAAAAAAAAAAAAAAAGGAACAGGAATAAGATGCTACGGCTAAAGCCATGTCTAGTGTAAACTGTACATAAATGAAAATACAAGTGGCATATTTACATGTGCACAAAATATTTAAGCTCATGATTAATATTGTTTCATCCTAAATTATTCCATAGTAAAATATAAAGTAAACACTGAATTAGAATAGTCTGCGCATGGGATAATAGTTGAAACAAGGCAAAACAAATAAGTACTAAAACGTTTAACCCTTATCAAGCCAAAAAACTACAGTTACGCTCTTATGTGTAGAGCATTAATAAAATTCAAAACCAATAAATGCATATGTTTAATAAAATGATAAATTAAAAGTCATATCTCCTCCATCAGTTTTAAGCAATATGGTATTTAAATCATTATGGCATGCAACATTCTTCATACATATACAAAACACTTCAGAAAACAGACTACTGTATTGTTGTTTTTTTGAAATACACTAACATTAAACAATTGCAGAATTTAATGTGTGAGACAAGATTACAAAGATCGTTAATTACAGTATAAAAAAAATACCCAGTTCTGTGGCACAAAATCTCTAAGAAAACATCATAATGGGCAGGGAAGTAATAAAAGAAAATTTTAAATGACATCACTCAAATACATTATTATTCTTACATCACTCAAATATATTAAAATAAATTAACCATATGCCACCAACTTCCCGGTCATTGGGTAAGGTGACACAATAAATCCTTAAGAAGTATACATACTGTTTTCAAATGCTGAGTTTCCGTGCAAGTCTCACTTCCCTCCCCACTCTTTTTCCAAATCAATGCTGCTGTAAATAAGCACGTCTGTATAGCAACTTAAAAACTGGTGCAAATTAATGTTTTCATGAACTTTTGAATTTATGATAGTCCATAGTGGGGCGGGGGGATGGGGAACACAATAGGTTTTAAAATACTTGTTGTCTACTTTTTCATTTTTTCCATAAAGTACAAAATACGGACCTTTATACTGATTTGTAACACAATCATGATCACACCTTACTTATACATAAAATACTAACTGGTGGAAAGCCAATTTACTTTTTATAGCAAATTAAATTACACATACAATTTCAGGGGGCAATTATGAAAGTTCCTTTTCAAAATATAATACATTTATCTTTTCAACAGCTGCCTTCTCAAATATACACTCTAGTACATTTTTTATGGGTCTGCAAGATGACAAATCAATACAAGATTAAATCTATTCTAGAGCTGGTTTGATGTTTTGTATAATGGGTGCTGTAGCAAATTATCAATATTTATGCACACTAATTTATCATTTACCTCTCCTTTATAATTCAAGAACTACAAAACTGGAGTGAACTTTTCCCACTAATTACCAAGCATCCTTTTTTTTTATTTTATCATTCTTTACAAATATTCCTTATATATGGGAAGAATTAACATTTTCATTGGTGCCAAATGCTAGGTAAAGAAATAATTTAGTATTTAGATTTAGACACATTACCTTGTCTTTTTCCTTTTTTTAAGTCAGCAGAAAGAGATTACTACTGCAGCAACAGCTGTGAGGTCTTATTAAAACTTTTGTTTTCCATATCATGTTTTTCAGCACTTCTTAGTATTAATTCCTGTTTGCATTTACTTCACAAAATGAAGATTTCCAAATAAATTTTACCCTGCTTGCCAATACGTAAAAAAAAGAGTTTACAATGAATACTTAATTTAAAATGTAAGCGAAATTAGATAACATAATACTGAAAGTATATTTATTCAAAGAACTAAAGACAAAATTGGATAATTTATATTAGATGCTTCTTTAATTTTAAAGTAAAAAAAATAAAAGCAGCAGCAGCTAGAAAGAAACCTGCACCACAGTTTTATCTACATTCATAAAATTTATGTGTTGCTTCTTTGGCAATCAATTATACAATTATGTTGATGAATTTAGATTAAATTTTATTTAAAACATAAGCAAAAAATCTGTTTAAGAAAGGATGGCCTTCCTTCCATTATAAATAAGTCTTAATAAAATTGATTTATTTTCCTGACAAAATGAATAAATCAAAATAGTAAACATTCTTACTCTTCTTACTTTCACTTCTTCATTCTGAATATTATGTGAAATTATTAATGACAATACAGCAAAAAAGTTAAATATTTTAGATAAAACTACCTTAATATATCAAAAAGTGCAAAATGAAAAGTTTTCAAATAAGCAAATGCTACTAAATCAGTATACTTTCTAATGAAACCTAAAATAATACAACAGATACATACATTCAATTACAGTACACCGATTACTGCTTTAATATAACCCCTCACCCCACAAAAGGACAATTCGGAATTTGTATTGTTTTACAAAAATTACATAGAAGCACAAGTGAGTTTAAAATTATAATTAATTTAAGATTTCTATATAGGTTTATTTTATTCAGCTTCAAATATTTTCCTCTCCCTTCTTACAAATTTTGTTTTGTTTTTTATGTCAAGAAAATAAATGACAGTTTAAAAGTCCTAATATCATATATGTTTACTCAAAAAATGTACAAGTGTAAAATGTAATGACTTTTGAGATAAATATTAATTCTTTATGAAACAATCAAATATAAAAAATAAAGGGAGGGTTATAAAAAAGGGATATACAATAATTTAAATATACAAATAAATTTTTCTTAAAACTCGTGCAGGACATGGGTTAAAATTTTTTATCTTGACATATACAATATACTCAGGATAACAATAAATGACGCACATGTTTTAGTTTTAAAAACAAACTATGTTACATATAATTCAGAATCTTACAGATATAAATTTAGTAATTTATAAAATTACACAAATTTTAAAAATGAAGAAAATACCTGGTTGTGAATTTAATGTTATGGCATGATAAGGAAAATTAGTCTATATGATAACAATTCACACACATTGGATTACACACAGGCCATTCTTTATGTACAAAAATATCACATTTCAAGACTAATAAGAGAACGTATAATTTAAAAATAACAATTATAAAGACAAAGTACAAATGGAAAATTAAATGCAAAGTAATGAACTGTAGTAACAGCAGAAAAGATTACAGCACCAAAGAGTTTCAAAGTTTAAACACTTTTCTGCCCATTTATTATATACCAGAGGTAGAGTTTCTTACAATGCCTAAAAAAGCATTACATAGAAACCATTGGACATATAAATGAGCAAAATAATCATCAATAATTTTTTGCCAACATATAACATTCTCTCTATAAGAGGCAACTTAATTGGCAGCAATATGCCATTTCTTTTTATCAATACCTTCATGTTCCTTTATGTGACGGTAACGGCAATGTTCTCCATAAATGCACCCAGTTGTACGCCAGAAATAGCATTCATCACCAGGCATAAGGACTTGAGGTTTTGGTGTAGTATCTGTAGAACTGATCCTGTAAATAAGGTTAATAATGACTCAAAATGCTCTATAGCATGGGGAATAATCAAAGGTTTTAAATTGAAAAGGAGACACATATTATGCCTACTGTTTATAAATTGTTTGCATAATGCAGTGTGGGCCATCTGCTACATTTAAGAATTATTACTCTAGCAATATGCACCCATGATTACAAAAATAAGTAAAGTAAGATCCTTAACTGATAATATCTACTACAGAGAAATAAAACAGTTTGAAAATGTGTGATCTGTGATATGCAACATGCAAAATGTTGTATATTTTGGAAGCATTAACATTATTTTGTCACAGTTGCAATCTCGAAGTTTAGATGGTAGTGATTAACAAGCTACGTCTTTCAAAGCTTTCAAAAGCTTGATGGTGCCCTTTGTACCTATGTCTTTCAAAAGCTATATCTTATTTGAACTTAAAATACCTCTTATACCAAGGTTTCATTAACAGTTTAAGCTTTAATGCTAAAATCGACTCAGTAACTGGCCTTTGAAAGCAAAAGGAAAAATTGGTTTTGCTTTAAATGTGTCCAGCCTGTTATGTTACCCTATGATCATCTGTGTTATTTTAATACTTAATGCATACAAAAATCTGAACAATTTTAACAAGATACTTCAGTTGTAGCAAGTAAGGAAAAAAAGTCTCATGAAATCCTCCTTTACAACAAGAATTGTTTTGCAAGTACTGTTTTGAGTTAATTCATTTAAGCCTATCAGTTAGGAACAGATTTGTCAAAATTTATTTTTGCAACCAGGAATAAGTCAGCCAGAAAGCCAGACATAATATGCAACTAAACAGAGATGAATTACTATAAGGAAAGTAATTTTCTTGATTTTTCAACTCTTAAATAATGTTTATGGTTATGCATAATGGATTATTTGATTATGGCAAAGCATACTTGGACTATCTGCCTAAGGAAAGAGGTGCCCTAATAAATGGCTTTCTATGGGAACTGGCTCATATTTTCACACATGTGAAAGGTGAAAGTAACAAAAATGCTCAAGCAGCTACCTTGCTCACTAGGATTCAAATCTAGATTAAAATACCAGTGTTCAATAGTCTTATTCACTTAGCCAATAGTGGGACATCATGGAACAGTTTGTGAAGGGGATCATTCTCTAAGCACAAAATATTTCTGACCCAGTAAGAACTGAGTTCTGAATTTACAACATAGAAAAATACACCACAATTCAAAACTAATTTATTCCTTTTTATAAAAAACCTGCAGCAGGGTATAAGAAAGGACATGACTTCTATTTTTAAATATTATGATTTGCCCCAATATTGTAGTTTAATGTTGCAAATAATAATTAGCAAAAAGGTTACGTATAAAGAAGCCCCATTTTTGTCACCCCCTAAAAAGAAAAAAATATTCCAACCAAAGTTCCTGGTCTTTTATAATCATCATCATGTTAAAATGCTTCCAAAATATAAATCAAATCAACATTTTATATGATATATATTCCATAACATTAAATACCATCACATCTTACACAATGACTATTCTCTTGATAGTAGTATGTATGTATAAACCACAATATACTTAGAAATGCTGAATATATTCTGTTATGGATGGAATTATTTTTAATATAAAATTTAACACAGAATTGTTGATACCTTAGCATGTTACATGCCTGAATGGCATATATCATAGTTCCATTAATAATAGTTTTATTTAAAACCACTACAGATTGCTTAATATTTTATTACTTTGTTAGAAGTATGCATGGTATATTAATACATATTTAAGTGCAAATATAAGCAATTCTAATTATGATTTTATAAGATATATAATACATAACATGAGATACCATCACATCTTTCCCAATGACTGTTCTCTTGATAGTATGTATGTATAATTCGCAATATACTTAGAAATGCTGAATACATTCTGTTATGGACAGAATTATTTTTAAAGTATAATTTAACATAGAATTCTTGATACCTGCTGTGTTATATAGTTCTATTAATAATATTTTTATTTAAAATAACTACAGATTGCTTAATATTTTATCACTTTGTTTGATTTACTTTGTTATGGTGTATTAATACATATTTAAGTGCAAATATAAGCAATTGTAATTATGCATCACACATCTACCCCCCTCGTGGGGGAAAAAAAGATTCATACATTTTGTTATGCTATAAAATTATTGAACTATGGTATATTCATCAGTTCCACTCAGCTTTTCAATTATAAAAAGGAATATGTTAACATAGGGCACACAAACTGATAATTACCCCTCCCCCCCAAAAAAAAACAAATCTAACATTTAAAAATAACTTAATTTTAAAAATTTATCTTTTATTGGCAAACTGAGAAAAATTTGGTTAGAAAATGTAAAACAAGGTGTTGCAAAGTATGCAAAGAGTTTACAAAGGGTATTTATTATGGATTTTTTTTTTAAAGGGAACAAATTTGTATTTAGTATGCATTGGTAAGAGGAAAGAAAAAGCAGTCTTTATAAGAAGCAGCAATAAGAAAAGAAATAATTTAAGATTATTGCAAGTACTCATTTTCCCACTGTTGATGTTGAGAGAGGGAAAAAAAAAAAAAAAAAAAACCACAGAGCTGAGATAGCATTTAAAATGAAATCTTTTCTGAATTATTTGATTACATGTATTCATCTTATGTGTATAACGGAAAAAGTAATGCTCATAGCAAAAGCAGTGGTCCTAAGCTTAGAAGGGAACGTTTGAATGCAAATATAGAAAATAAAGTTCAGAAAGTTTCAGCTGCAAACCTCTATTAATGCATTAACATTATTAAGTAAAGCAATAATTTCTTTATGAATATCTTTATAACGTACAGAAAGGCCTCTAGTTAACTGGAATTAGTGGTTGCTTTGTTGATATGCAAGCTCGTATGAAGGTTAAAAAATAATGTAAAACAAAGAGCTAAACATGTATGCTGATATGAATACCTAATGTTAAATATAAATCTTCTCCAAACTGAAAAATTAAAAGGATAGAAGAGTTCAGCTTATTGATAATAAAATTATATGATTATATTCATACTGAAAATTCACAGCACTGCTCTTAGATTTGAGATAATAGTAGTAAAGTATGAGATGTATCTATATATATATGTAAGATAAAAATTATGTAAAGCAAAAAATTAACTTTAATTTCCAATAGTCCCTTGATTTTAATTTGAATATTTTCCCTTTCTGTTCTGAAAACAGTATCCGCTTTTAATCCATGTCATATACCTTTTATGTAACACAGGCAATGCACATAATTTGCAGAGTGAAACTAACATCGTAAACCAAAACGTTTTTTTAACTGAGCTTCTATCTTAAAATACAACGCTTTTCACTTTACTTCTGCCAGGTTGCTGCCACATGCTGTTTCCAAAATTATACTTTAAAAATGTAATGCTATGGATTTAATTCTTCAAAAACAGGCATTAACTACTGCATTAATTTATTTTGTGCTGGCTAATTAAAATGTTTGGCTATCTAAAGAAGAAAATATTAAATTTGGTCACATCTGCAAGCTTTTTCTACTATGCATGCTGCCAAAATTTCTAAAATATTTCCCACACATTTACGTATATTTATAAACCATTATTTAAAAAACCCAGAATGAAAACATTTCAGCATAAGTGGAAATTTCAGACACGTCATTAATTTAACATAATTTATAAATATTGCATGATTCTAATAATATCAGTCACATTATTAGTTATTATGCAGCTGAAATATTTAATATCAGTCTAGAGAATCAAATTCAGCATTTTGAGAAAAGGAAATGAAATCAAAACAGAATTATTTTTTTCCTGTGACTGAACACTTGCTTAGCACACACACTGAACACACATTTTCATAAATAGCCAAATTCATTCATTTAATCATTCAGCTAGACATTTCCCAAGATGTACCATAAAAGACAGTGTTCTCAGACTGGTGCATGTGGCTCTTGAAGCAATTTATTCATTTCAATTATGAATTTGTTGCAATACAGTTAGAAAGATATCAAGACTTTAATTATTTGAAGTCCGAGTTTACATTATTTTCATTACTATTAAAGGTTAACTTGAATAATTCATCAGAAAAATCTATAAATGGAGCTAATTTAAAATGTGATATAAATCTTATTTACAGATTTGAAGATACAGATTTGATCCACTTTTATTCATGCTTGTCAAAAAAAAAACAAGATTAGTTAAAAATTTTTACATTACTAATCCCTTTATTCAGGAATAATATGTGAATAGATTTTTTTCACAGTTGAAAATTAATAAGGAAAAACGAAATTAACTGATCAGCATTAACAATTCATGATGATGGTTACAAACTTTATCAAAACATATGTACAAACATATGTATTTTTAATTAAATGTCAAAGAAACTTTCATAAATAAGAGACAGACTGAGTTGTCATTATTTATACTCAATTTCTGTCCTACTTGAAAGCTTTTCTTTGAAAAGTTAGGGAAGTTTTCATAATTTCTTTCAGTTTACATCTATGTTAATTGTTAAGACTTTCAGTTAGAAAGTAAGTTATTTAATGATCAATTAAATGTGTGAACTATTTTAAATAAATTTCAGTCTGAAAATTTAATATTTAGCTGTCAATATATTTGAATTACAAAGTGTAACTAACAAGCAAGTACAAACTTCAGATTTTAAACAGAAAATAAATATAAGTTTGAATTTTTTCCCTTTTCAATAGTTTTATTAATATTTATGTATGTTTTGAAAAATACTTATAAAGCAAGATTTAAAATTTCGTTAAAATATTTATTTTGTTAATAAAAAATTTTATTTTTTTTAATTACAAATCTGTTAAAAAATTTCCAACCCATTAGGTCTTTTCAGGCTGTGCAGGTGCCCCATGGGTAATCTGAGTTTGAGGTCATTGCCATAAGGAACATATAATATTATGCTGGCAAAAAGGGGAATGGAAGACTATACAATAGCCAAACTTTATGCAGAAGTTGAACCCACAACTTTGGATTAGCAGTCAGCCTCCACTAACCACTTCATTGTCCAAAGAGGCAAGAACAAATTTGGAATCCACTCAAAACATCTGAAAGAATAACCAAAAGAGCTCCACCAAATAATCTCTTATGCACTATAAAAAAATTTAAAAATCAAAATTAAATTCAGATGACCTGGAGATTTTACTAACATTGAAAAGGGACTATGGTTGAAAGCTCTAGAAAAGAAATTACAAAGAAAAGGGGGAGGAGACATGGAAATTAGTTTACAGAATACTAAGTTTTTCCAGGCAATAAACATGAACTATGTTTTCTTCCTGGAATTTGAACTTCAGATCTTCTGATAATAGCTGGATATGCTACCACCTACCACCATGAAGGCAAGTAATAGAGAAGGCAAAAATTCCCTTTAAGCTGATCATTAATGAAAAAAGCAAAGCAAAGTAAAATACAACTATAGGAAGAAAGGAGGGGAAAGTTAAGTAGTGTATGTACTATTTCTGAAGAGACAGCTTAAATGATAAACACATTAAAAATATACAGAAAGTCACACTAATATTATTATATTTTGCATTTTAAAGAACTTACCAGTTCTTCTTACTTATACAAAAATGCATACATTTTACATTGTAACCTTAAATCATATATTTCTAAATCACATGCTGGTAGACTAATGGGAAAATTATAGGAGAGGGAGAAGTAATATTATTATTATGAGTAAATATATTATTAAAAAAATTCAACACCACTGCTGTAACATTAATGATTCCACTCATACACTAAATAAGACAATTGGCAACAGAATTTCACTGGAATATCCACGTGAATATCTTCAGAATATTTCTAGGACGGTGAAAAAATGCAGGTGGGTCTAATAGAAGATTATATATCCCCAAGAAAGAGAAAGAAAAGTTTTCAAATTAAATATACTATTCATAGATTTAAACAAGCTGTAAAGAAATGTAATCTTAAAACAGCTGAAAATTTATACAAATAAGGATATATCCGAGGAAACCCAAGCTGTTTATCATTTAATAAAAACAATTCAAGAATTACATATATTAACTACATTTGTTGAGGATATATTAATTGCTAGCAACAAACATGAATCAGTTCAAGAAGTCAAACAAATATTTGAAGACTGCCTTCAAAACCAAAACTTTAGGGAATATCTGAATAATTTTGAGAGGAAAAATGACTGAAGCTTCAGCAAGGCAATAAAATTCAAAATACTATGAAGAAATTTAGGAGAGAATTAGAAAAGAAATCAAGCTATATATGCTTATAAATTCTGTGAAATACAAAAATAAGCAAGAATTTTCCCTCCCTTGAAGATGTAAAATACAGTTGGGCAGCAGAAGCAACTTTATATTAGCAATCTCTGGATCCAATATAACCACTTCAGTTTTCTCACTCAGGAAATAAAGAAATCCTTCTATAATTCCTCTTAATTATTCCTTTAAAATAACTGAATACTTAAAAGCTACAGGTCAATTATAAATGACATCTAAAATGAAATGAAGAATCAGTCATGAAAGAATACAGTAATGTAAATCCGTCTGACAAAGATTCTTAAGAGTAAATCAATATCACCAAGTTACATATTTCATATTGGAAATAGTACAGTATCATGGACTAACATGAAGCAAATGCATATTGCTTTACTTTCATTGGAAGCTAAATATTTTGCTTACTCAATGAGGCTAGTGTTGATAATTATAATTGTTAAGTCAATCAATGGGGTTTAATTGAACTTCTTCAGGATCACACAACCAATCAAGTGGAAGACTGGAGAACAACTTAAGTGAGTAGTAATAGGTTATGCATACCACCTCTCCTTATGGTAGATAAGACTCTCAAGTATAAAAGAAAAAAAAATTCTTAATTTTGTATTGTACTATGTTTGCTACACAAGAATAAAGATACTGACTGATAAAGTAGTCTGTTAATCCTTGTTAGAATGAAAATATTTACAGTTACACCATCAATATATGCATACCACTTCAATCTTTAGAAAAATTTATGGCTTACAATTAAAAATAATAATTTTGTTTACACCCTTTTTGGTTTAATGCTGTCCTCCTGCATTTAATTTAAGACAACACATACTTATCCTTCCCACACTAATGTAACTTAATATATATTTTTAATACAAAATCATGCAAGTAGCTCTCAGCAAATCATTACAACAATTGGTAACTACAAATGCATTCTTGCTGATGATGTTTGAGTGCAATTTTATACTTTCTAAAAAACAACACATCAATTATGGTTTTATTCACAACTGAACACATTCACTTTTACTACATGATAAAACTGGCTACCAGCATTAACATTTGTAGTAAGCTTTAAAAAATAAATAAATAAATAATAATAAATGAGATTATCACTTAAATATTGTAGATAGCTAATAAAATTTCCTTTCATTCAAACTTTATTTCAATGGCATAAAGGTGATTTATGTTTATTACTAGCCCTGCATTTGCTGTAAAATTAATTTAAGATCTTTTTTTAATTAGATTTATAATGGTATTACTCTATCATTTCACAGTAGTACACTTCAATCTCCCTTTCTATTGAGCTGATTGACAAAATTCAACTTACATTTTTTAAGTCTCAAAAGCATGACTTATTATATTAGATTTATATGTAGCATTCTATCCAACATATTTACTCTGACATAAAATGGGAAATTTAGTGAAATGACATAGCGAATTTTTTTCCATATTTTAATCCTATGCCTCAAATTATGCCAAAGTCCCAAGTTCTATGAAAATTACTCAAGAAGCTTTGGAAAAAATTAGGTCTCAAAATTTTAGCTCCTCAATGTTAATTGAATTTGGGACATATTTAGTAATATGCATTTTTTTTATTAACACTGGATTCCTTCTTTCAGAATTTGAAATTTAGATACAATCCAAATAAAATTTTCACTTTTTTTTATTATGTGTTTTTAAAATTTTATTTTAGATAATGCTTATACACTTTTCAAAAGCAATTTTAAATTCTAACTTTTTAAATTTCTACCATCATCATAAAATACATATATTTCTAAGCCATAACTGCAAAAACTTAAGAGCTTTTGTAAAACATTTTACTAGATATACATGAATTTATTAACTGGTGTGTTCTGAAATTTGGCATATTTGTTACAGGTGATGATAATGTCAAATATGGTTTATGCACTTTATTATAATCTTTAATGAACTGCAACAGTTACTTTGAACCTTAAATTTCCAAATCAATTTTTATTGATGATCATTCATAGGGAATTTCCTTATTTTAATTTTTATTAATAATACCTAAACAATATTTATTTATCATACATTAAAGGTTTTTTTAAATTTATAAAGAATATGAATCAAACACTTAAAGACTTTTTTGCCACCCAACTGGGATAGTGGTTAGCAATGCTGACTGCCATACTGAAGGGTCTGGGTTCAAATCCCCGAGAAGGCATGGATGTTTGTAAATGTATAGTGTCTGTGTGGCATGGGGACACTCTAAATATGCGGCAAGCCGAAAGTCCTCTCGAGAGGGTGTTGGTAAGAGAAGAGTGGTGGGAGGCCCTGGGACCCGTTCCTCGGGTTGCTTTGCATCAGAACTGGGGGCAGAACTGAGCAAAGTCGTACAATCACCTGTATGTTGCTCAAAGTTATTGCCAACAGCAAGCTCTATTTTGCACTCCTTGCCACAATAAATTTCATAGGCTTGTTCTGATGTTACTGTCAGACAGTAAGATAAGTCACAACAACAACGAACTTTTGTTTTCCTCCCACAAGAGTAAATTTTTATCTTTGTCTGCTATTGTACATAACTTCATTTTATACTCAAAGAAATTAACTTATTTTGCAGATTTCAAAATTCTGCAACATATACTCGTTCATTTCTTCTGACTATGTCAAACAATACATAATACACTTTTTTTTTAATGGTAGGCACTAGCCATTTCAGCTTTCGCCATTCCTAAGACCAGAAGTGATGGTCATTTTATTATGGAGGCACCTAATAGGCAGCCACCATTACCTCCTGTAAGACGTTTACATCCACGCCTTCTCCAGGATTCAAAGCTGGGTCCTTCGGTATTGCAGTCAGCTCCCCTTACCACTATACTGTCTGGGAGGCATATTCAGAAATATAAATAAAACACATTTTCTATAGAAACGTTTACCACTGACAAAATTTACTAAAATATAAAATTGTTCTTTTTTTTTTCCATTTCCTTTCTACCTTTTTCCATTCCTCTTATCTAGATCTAAAAATAAACACTTCAATTTGAAAGCAGCAAACATTGCTGTAAAGGGCAGTAGTTCCAGGATGTGACCACTGAGCCCCTGTTGAGCATTATGAGCATTTTCACACAATGCTCTAGTGTATCAGTAGTCATACCCTGAAACCACAAAGTAAATGCCATAAATATACACAGGCTGCTCATATATGCAGTTTAATTACTGCTATATTTTTATTGTTTGTGATTGAAATAATGATGTGCAATGAATAACTTTTAAAATTTAAAGTTGTTCATATTAACAAAAGAAAGTTATTTTGTCCCATTGAAAACAAATTTTTAAAAGGCATCTGATTTGAAGTATTAAGACCTATAAATGTATCATTCTGCAGTCATTTTGTGTTGTAAAAGATAAGTAATCAATCAGTTTTCACACAAAAATATCAAAAAGAGGGGAAAAAAATTCGAAAATTGGTGGCTTCAGGGCACGACCACTGTGCACCAAGGGGTTAAATCACCACCAAAGTAAAATTATTATCTTCAAAAGCAATGTAAAGTTCTCAGATTATACACAATTTTTTCTAGTTTTCAGCTTTTTCTGTAGTACAAATGAAACTAAATTGCAGAAGTTGGGATGCTAATAATACATAAATGATTAATGCTTTTTTTTTTTTTTTATATATATTCTTTCACTGTTTATTTCATACGTAATATTTTTTTTTTTTTTTTTTGCAAAGCAGGAGTTACTTTTCCATGCCAAGAACATGGCATCACGTACAATGAAATATACACTACAGAGTTAACTGCATGGCATATTATTATTCCAAAAGCATTGAGCTTTACATGAATTTTAATTCACAAGCCAAAGTTTCAAAATGTTTCAAAAGTAAAGTAAAGTTTCAAAATGTTGAAGAAATTCCCAATCACCAAAAAGCAGATCTGACTCCCAAAACAAATATTAGAAGCTGAAATAGATAAGAAATTCAACTCTGTTGAAGCAAATGAAGTTCTTTAACATATCAGAGAGGAAAATAGTAACAATTATAGTCTAGGTGTGCTTAAAATGATTAAAACTGAATTATACATATTGCTTATTTAATGACAATTTTCATTCTTGATAATTATTAAAATGAGGTCTAAGTGAACTCAGCATTTGCTATTATCAGTACCAGCCTCAAGAGCAGAAAAAAAACCACCATTTCAAAGCAAGATGTTCATAAGTTGCCCATTTTTTCAAGTGTTACACAGTCCTATAAAGCAGACGGTATGCCATTTAGAAACATGAGATAAAAATTCGGTATTCTTTTTCAAATTTTGCATATTTTTTTCCAAATTTTGTCTTTTTAATCTAGATTATACAAACAGACAAATTAAATTAATTTATTGATTAGAATGACCGCATACAGTTACAAAAGTTTTTGAAATTTTTTAACAATAAAACACTACGTCAATACAGAACCAATCTACAATACAATGAATTACTATCCAGGACTTACAAACAACATCAGACAACTCATAGTTGCCATTTTGGCTGCAACATTACAAGCAGAAATTCCTCCTCCCCCATATTGCCTGGAATGCAATAAGTTTTCTCTATTAAGTAATTTTAAGTACCAGGTGATAAGTTAGTGTACAAAATAAGACAAATTCCAAAGAACACCTAATCTGAGATCACACAACTTTCAGTGGGTCATTTTTGATATGATGGGCAGTGATCACTACAGAGCAATGAAATACTTCAATATTAAAGACATTTTCACTTGAGTGAAGTTGCTGTTTATGATAGCACATCTGTTCAGCATTTCATCATTGTGATATATAAAACATCCAGTCAAAGAATACATAACTCCTTTTGCTGGCATAATCCAAAATAGGGACTAAATTATGAATGAAAGGTTTGTTACTCTCCATGCTTCTGCAAGACATTCACATACAACATACATATAAAACATACACTTTTCATTTCTAGTAATTAAGTAAGTTCATGAAAAAGTAAAAGAAAGTAAATTTTTAGTCATTAGTTATGATTTATGATTCTGCAACAAACAGATCAAAGAAACAAACATTACACACAAATACTATACAGTTAGATCACAGACTGGTTTAAGTGAATGGCCATTCTGCAAATGATAAACTATCTGGATGCTCTGGCATTGTACAATTAATTGCAGATTTAATCTCACTGTCCACCAATCTCAAGTGTTACAATTCTATAATTTAACACAATAATTGACAGTCTGGTGATAATTTGCCAGAGGATCAACATAAAAATCACATATCACACTAGCATTTTTAATTTTAAAATGAGTAACAGCAAGTGAAAAACTGTCAAGTCTTGATTATCTAATCCTTCTTATACACAAATAAATACATATCAATATGCACACAAACACATTACCACACATTAGAGACAAAAATTGCAGAATCATTGATGTAATTTAAACACTTCATAATCAAGGTGCCACTTAAAAGAGGCCCCAGAAATTGTCAAGGCATTGCAAACATATTTCACTGACTGTGATCAAATGAGAGTAGAATCCATTACATGAGAAAGTTGGCATGGCAACACTATGTTCCGTAAACAGTGACAACAGCCAACGTCTGCAAGTCATTTTTTGTGCTTGCATTCCAAAGTGGATTAAGTGATGTGACATACCTGCTTACTGGTGCTTGTGGCAATGTACCACCATTCTGTTGAACAGCATATGTTTCTTGTGAAACAGTACTGGATTAGTGGTTCCATTTAGGCATCTCATCAAATGTGTTGGAAAATGATTTAATGGCTAACAAAGACCATCTAAACCCTGCATACAAATTTAGTGAAGAAGTTGGAGATCAGTGGAACAGAATCGGATCAACATGGCAGGAAATGCAAATGTTATAGAAAAAGTGGTTGATGGACACGAATTGTTGGGTTCTCAAACAAAAGCTCTTTATTGTTTATTACATGAAAGTGGAATGTCATGAAGCATGTGTCAAACAGCAGTGAAAAAAGCTGGCTTTATCTTTACCCATGCTGACTTAACAGTTTATGACATTAATGAGATGATCAATGATAAACACATTATATTTTGCTGGTGATATCAGCAATTTATTGCTAAGAGGCCAGGAATATTACAGTATACATGGTTCAATGATGAGGCTTGGTTCCACCTATTTAACTAAATAAACTCCCAAACCACACATTCATGGTAAATGAAACAAGCACTGTTTAAGGAATCCCTTCATTCACATAAGTTCAATGTGTTTTGTGCATTCCCGCAGCAGCACATAATCAGACTTATTTTTCTCAACTCTTCTGTGACAAGTGAAATTTACATGGAACTGTTTCAAGAATTTTTGAACCAGTTAGACAGTCAGCAATTGATAATTGGTTGATACCAACAAGACAGCACAACATGCTCTCAAGTAAGCATAGATATGATGTTTCCCTAACAGAGTCATTTCAAAAGATTCATTAGATTTCACATCATCCGACTTTTTCCTGCGAGATAACCTTAAAAAAACATCTGAAAGCACAAACCAAGCACCCTTGATGAGTTATGTCAGAACATTCCCTCCAAGCAGTGATACCTGAGATTTTGGTAACATATTCATGACTTTGCAACATCATGTTGAACTGTTCATAAAAGTTGAGGAAGTCATTTCCAGCACCTTTTTGATTTACTTTCATTTCTCACTTATACAGGTATGCCATGTTTGTATTTCATTTTCCCATTTACCTTCATTTACACTACAATTTCTCTCCATTTACCTTTATTTACACTATAATTTCTGAGGCCCCTTTTGAGTGAGCAACCTGATAATTCAAAGAACTTCAATATCCTATGTAAATGATTTTAATTTAATACATTATAAAAATTGGAGAAATTTTACCAATCTGTCAAAAAAATATGAGGTAAATGAAATTACCTTGTATCCAGAGAAAAGAGTGATTTTTAAAATAAAATATTCACTTACAAATTCAATTCTGAAATTAGATAACATTTGCTATGGAAACATCCTACTGCTTATTGTTGCTCTTTAAGCTGAAAGAAAATTATGCACCGATGCATTACAACATATACTATTTTAATGATTTTGTAACCGGGTTCAACATTAAAAACAGCTAATTTAAAAGTTAGTTAATCTTTTATACAAAATACAAGTTATTATGCAATCATGTTAGTCATGCCTTTTATACAATCCTTACACATGCACACCCACACACCCATGCAAACAATTAAAAAAAATGAAGAATTGATTAGTTATGCCCATCTATATGACAGGTATTCTCCAATGGCAGAGACTGTTTTTAGAGGACACGTTTATGCTTCTCTTGTCTAACTCATAAAAATATCCATACAGCCAGCCTAAAACCAAGATGAAACAATAACTGCATCCAATACATTTTTCAAAGATTTACTTAGGTTTCTGGCTTCTGATAGGCATGAAGTGAAGAAATTTCATAAAAATTAAACTATGAAAAGATATACACAATACAATTATAATTAAAATGATCCAATTTAGACCTACAAAGAGCCTATTCTGGTGAACATATTTTGTTGAAATTTCATGTATGCATTAGATGGAAAAGAAAGCAGAAACTGCAGTAAAAAATAAAAGTTCAAATTTGGACCACCAGGTGAAAGGGTTGCAGATGAAGAACAAATACAAATTGTAAACATAAGAATTTACTTAGGCATAGTTCTGTTTATGTGCATTCCATTTGTGTCAATCATATGTTCAAAGCACATCACAGTGTGTTCAACAGTAGCGCAAAGGGTTTTTGAGGAATTGCAGAAACATGGCATATTACGTTTGCTTTCAATTCAGGCAGAGTCTGCATGCTCGCTTCACAGACACAATCTTTTAGAAATCTCCATGACCAGAAGTCAAAGGAACTCATGTCCAGAAAGGAAGAGAGTCGGGCATTTGGAAAACTTTTTGAAATTACCCAATCATCTATATAGTGAGCACAAAGCAGTTCCTTCATTTGTCAGCTAATATGGATTACCGCACTACTTAGCACGAAGAGACACTGAACAGCCATTACATTATGACCATCCTCCATCTACAACAATGTGCTCGCCCAGGAACAAAACTGCTGGGTGCATGGTTGTTGTTGGAGTACATAAAGCGGCTAGGCATTGTCTTACCAAACACAGCACGATTAGCAACATAACGGCAAAAGCAGCTGATTTATCAGACTTTGATAAAGGTCAAATCGTTATGGCTCGGCAGCTGGAGACATCAGTATCGGAAACAGCGCATTTAGTGGGCTGTAAGCACAAATTGAAAGTGATGTATGGATGGTAAAACGACAAGTCACCAGCCAGCACTGTGTCATCAATGGTGCATTGATTCTAGAGGAGAGCGGAGATTGCTATGCATTGACTAAAACTGAACAATACTGAAGAGCTACAACAGCCAAAATCACCACCAGCTACAACAGTGGTGCCCCAGACAGTGTTCGTCGACACACTGTGCAGTGTACAGTGCATATGCGCCTACACAGCCAGAGGCCAAAGCATGTCCCTGCACTGATGGCATGTCATTGCCAGCTGCGTCTGCAATGGGCCAAGAAACATTGGAATTGGACATAGAAGAATGGAAGGAAGTTGCATGGTCCAATGAATCATGTTTTCTGGTCCATCACATTGATGCGCGAGTACTAATATGCCAATTTCCAAATGAAACCCTCACTCCTGGACGTACAGTTGGACAGAGACAAGCCAGTGGCAGGGGTATTATGGTGTGGATAATGTTTTCATGGAACACATTAGGAACCATAATCCCCATAGAGCAAACCCTGACATCTGTGCGCTACGTGAATATTGTTGCAGACCAGTTTACCCATTCATGACAACAGTATTTCCAGCGAGGGATGGTGTTTACTAACAGGACAACGAATCATGTCATAAGGGTCAAATTGTCAGGTAGCGGTTCAAGGAACATTCCAATGACTTTCAAGTCATGTTTTGGCCTCCAAATTCCTTTGGCATTAATCCAATAGAACATATCTGGTCTCACCTAGAAAACCAAATTCATGCTGCCATGCTACTCACAATGTGTGGGAATTGCAGGACTAGTTGGTAAGCACTTGGTACCAGATACCTCAGGTATCAGCACCTTGTGGAGTCAATGCCATGCCGGGTGCTAGCAGCTTTGAGGGCTAAAAGTGGTCCAACATGTTATTAACAAGGTTGTCATAATGTAATGGCTCTTCTGTGTATATGACTAACATGGTGGTCATGACTTGCTGCTGCAGAAGATCGTAGTAATGGGCACTCATAATGGTACACCATTTAAGGCCTTGAGGAGTACCCAAATATTACACAGCTAAGGATGAAGCAAGTAGTAAAACCATACAAAATAATCACTTAATGCACACCCTGCTTGCACACAATACTGGGACTTGCAGCATCCTATATCTGATAGCTCTGGGTATTTACTGCTCCATTCAGAGCAAAATGCACCTCATCTGACCACAAAATGTTTCCAAGAATCTGCTTTGTGAATGCCTGTTCTTGCACTATGCAGTGAAGTAAAATCAATGCACTGATGTTGGTCTTGAGAATGCAGCTTTAGCACCATGTGGACCTTGCATGAATAGCACTTTAAAATGGATTACAGAATCTTCCACAGCATAGACTAAGGGACAGACCAATCATGTAACACCACTCATGAAAAATAATGGAAGCAGCTATTGTTCTTTATGCACACCTTTTCACCTAGCAGTCAGAATTAGAACCATTATTTTTTACTGCACCCTTTTTTCCTTGTTAGCCTATATTACATACATACCAAGTTTCAAATAAATATGTCAATCAGAAGAAGCTATACAGAAGTCTGAGTAAGCATTTTAATTATAACCACCCTAAATGAGTAAAACTAAGAAAATGTATGAAAGAAAAATAAGAGGGAATGCAAACTTTAGAACAAACAACAAAGTGGAAAGATCCTACATAACGATAAACATATCATGCATAGAACAAATGAAAGAAAAATAATACTATATTAAAGAAAAAGACTATTCTGACATCTGAACAATGCAGTGAAACCTTTGTACAATGACCACGTTCAGTTCCAGGCAATTTGATCACCTATAGAAATGGTAACACTTGAGAATATTACTATTAGGGGTGGGGATTATCAATTTACATAACTGATTAGACCTACTGATGGCTTATGATGTCTATTAAAGCAGCGACAGAACATTAGTTTATTAATAATGTAATATCAATAAAATTACTAATTACAATGTTAAGCACTTAAATAATGAACCAGTGAAATAAATAAGTTCACCTAACTTGATTTCATACTTTGTTTCATTACGTCACTTTCACTTCCTTGCATGAAGTAAAAGAAAGATTGTAATCGCAAAAAATTTCAGATAACACATTTCAATGGAAATATCCCTTTGACTATTCCTGAATCCATTTGGATGATTTTTTTCTTTTTTTTTATAACGTCTGTACATATAAAGAGAATAAAAATTCTTTTTTTTTTTAAAACAGATTTAAAATAGACTTTTTTGTGATGTTATGTACATATGTATGAACAAATGCATCTTGCATAACTCAAAAACAATTTGTCGTAAGACATTGAAATTTTATATATGGGACTGCTATAACATCTAGTTGTGCATCTCCCTTTTTTATTGCAATCGGCAATACCAAACATATGTGTGTATATATATATATAAAGGCCACATGACGGGGTTAGGGGTATATGTATACACACCCATGTTTGTATATATATATACCCACCCCTCACCTGGCCTTTATTTTCGCAGTCGTTGCAAGTCATATGCTTCCAATTTTACAAGTGTTTAAACAATAAAAATATTCATATTTTGGCAATGTTATAAGGTATTTATTTCCCCTTCTTCGCATGCCTTTGTGGTGTAGTGGTCTGCATGCTCGACGTGTAACCGAGAGGTCCGTGGTTCGATTCCCGGCGAAGGCGTTGCTCATCTTTCATGTCTGATGCTTCTAAATAGCCTAATGACTCTACAACTGGCGCCCGAACTAAAAAGGTGGTGGATGATGATTCTCCAGCACCGGGATGTGGCGATTGGGTTCCCAAAAACCCCAGTCGCCCTTTAAAAGGGGGAGTATATAAGGTATTTATTTCCCCTTCTTCGCATGCCTTCGTGGTGTAGTGCTCTGCATACTCGATGCGTAACCGAGAGGTCCGTGGTTCGATTCCCGGCGAAGGCGTTGCTCATCTTTCATGTCTGATGCTTCTAAATAACCTAATGTCTCTACAATGTTAAATTTAAAAAAAATAATTTTTGACAATTAACAAAATCTAACTTTTAATGCTACCTGCTAGTTCCTATACTTATATTTGGAAAAGTTTTATACTCATTATGAAAAAATAAAATTATAAGAAGTTTGACATCCATATGACAAAAATTGATTGGGATATATAATTCCAAAATTTGCAACTTCCAGGGAGGAGATTCCAGTAGAGGGATTGGTTAATTTAGAATAATTCAGGGAAATAAGTTTAAGTGCAGAAAAAAAAAGTGTATTATTTAATAGACAATACAAAGAAACAATGTGGTATTCACATAAGATTTTTTGAAATACTTGAAACTTCACAAGTAAATCAACTACCTTACTGTTCTTTTGATTATGACTTACTTATTATAACTTATTTATATAATACATAGTTCCCTTCCTTTCACTGGTACTTTGTCCCTACATCACGGTTCTTCTTGCATCTTTAGAAGCACATATTATAAAAATATCTTTCCACCAACCCTCTTCAATTTTCATTTCTTGGCCATTCTTTGAATATCATACCCAGACTGTTGCTATTCTGTTACATATTGTAGCTCATAGTTATAAATATCACATCTGATTGTACAACCACCTCTTAAAATTGCTTTCTAAATTTTAAAATATAACACGGGAATATATGCTTTAAAAATATGGCACTTTTGCTAGTCTCCAGCATTATTTCCTTATACTGAATGGTCATCCTATATCAGTAATAGCTATCCTACGGCACACACATCATAAGTGATAGGTGAATCCATTTTGGGCAACATGCATTTCAAAAACCATTGTTGGAGAAACACAAAAATATTTGTTGACATGCATTTCTAGAGCCCTTGTTGGAGAAATAAATTGCATAACACAAAAATATTTGTCTCTTGCGACGGCCTTATCACTGTCAACATGTGCTGCACTTACCTCAGGTGTGTTCGAGTGCATTCTTTCTGAATGGATTACAGACGGATGTTTCTAAGTAGTAAGCAGAGGTACTTAGCCAGCAGAAGTGATGTCACAGAAAGGGGCCATGGCCACTGCCATCTTGGATCATGTGACAGCTGGAAGTGACGTAGGGAGGTTCAGTGACATCATATTTGATAATTTTTAATTCTTGTGGTAATGGCAATATTTTTGTTTTTGTGGCAATAAACTTTTGAACCACATGTTTCCACTTTTCCATGAATTTTAAAAAGCTGTGATTCAAACCTGCAAGCAATCTCTTGCATAAGAGCTACAAACGGTCATTAACGCAAGGCCATATCAGACACTTGGAAAAACCTGCTTTTTGCTCTATTTACCAGCAAAAACAACCATAACATCACTAGGCTGGAAGACTGCACAAAAAAAAAAAAAATCAAATATGAAGCCATTGAAACACATCTACATCACTTCTGGTTACTATGTGATCCAAGATGGTGGCTGCCATGCTCCTTCTCTCTGACGTTACTTTCGGCGGCTGAGTACCTCTGCTTACTACTATTCTCTGTGTAACACTGCACAGCTATGGTTAAGCTACGTTTTTTTCTGAATTTTGACACACCAAGCTCAAAAGGTTTGCCCTCACTGTCCTAAATAATGACTTTATAAACATAAGTATTTATGTTTATTATAGCTTTACAAGCTGATTGCCATGAAAGATTGCACTGTATTTAAAAAATCAGGAAGCCATTTTTCATAAATGAGAAAGAATTTTTCTCTAATTTATATTTATCACAGTGAAGTAATATGCTCTTTTTCTCTCTGCCAGTTTTTTTTTTTAAATGTATTTGTAATTATATTCTAAAGCCTCTGAGACTAGCATCTAAAAAACATATTTATTAGGAATAAGAAAATTAAATTTTATGCCTGTATTTAAAAGTACCAATATTTTAATATAATAAAAGGCTTGCTATACGTTACAAGTTCCACCTCCCCCAAAAAAGATTAAAGTCAGGTCTTAACAGAAGTTTATAATAGGAAAAATAAAAAACTTGGTATTTTATTTGAATGCCATGGACTAATCTCTTCTATTGGATATATTTCCTTATTTCCCTTAATTTCATTCTTAATGTATAAGATAAGAAAAAGGGGATAAGAAGGAAATTTGAAATGAAAAATAAAATAATAATAAAAAAAAAAAACATCTGCCTTATGCGAGGGAAATGAAATTCATTGCAACTCTCATTTGTTAGCAATATTCTCTCTCTCTCTCTCTTGCACTTACATCCAAACAAGCACACAGACAGATAAAATTTTTTTCCTATTTTATACCTGATAAATTTGCTTAAATTTCACTTTGAATATATTAACAAAGTTTTCAAATATATCAATTCTATTTTTACACAGAGGTTAGTTAAAAACGGTGGAATGCTGAAAAAAAAGCATATAGTGTCTACGAAGCAAGAAGACTGGTTTCAGTTATGAAAGTTAGCACAGAAATAAAATGAAATAAAATGTCTGCTGCAAAAAAATCTCAATCAATTTTGTAAAAACTATTAAAATTATAAAACTGTACTAATTAGTGGCACACATAGAATTCATTCCAAATAGAATATGTTTTGCATAACTTTTTTTGCAAATACACTTTCCATATTAACTTTAACTATTTACACTCAAACCTGTTTTTGTGCAGTAGATAGGGACCTCGTAAAAAAAAGTTGCATGAAACTTCATGAGTAACTATAAAAAATAGAGACAGAGTCGTTTAGAGTTGACTTTTTTCAGTTAAAGTCGGTGATCACTTTTTGCGACGACTGTTCTTTCACTAGATGCTTGTATATGTCTCGGTAGCCAGACATACAAGATTGAAGCTCCTTTTTTATTGATTATCTACTTATATTTTCTATTGATGACTTCATCAATTATGTTCCAATTTGATTAAAATTTTCATGTACCGCGCACACACACACACACAAAAAAAAAAAACACAAAAACAGAGTGTATTTTTTTTTTTAAACAACTTAACTGTTAAGATGCCAGTGAATAAACTAGAAAATTCATATAATCAAAGTATTTTTTAAATAGGAATATTTTTTACTTAAATCCAGAAGGGGATAGTTAAAAGTGCATCACCAAAACCCTGCCAGATCAAAATTAGACTAAAAGAAAATTGGATTGTTCTTCCATTAAACTTTGTTCAGCCTAAATAATATGAACAAAAAGCTGCACAAAGAGGGAATTGGATACATATTAACCGATATAAAATAACATTAAATGCCTACAACAGTATAGGATAAGAATACTAATGTACACTTACACAGTTTTCTTCTTCGAAGTTTCACCAGGAAGATTTGGAAATCGAATGACAAGCTTGGCACCACCTAGCTCAAATCCCTTAAAAAGATTAAATATTTAGGTATTTATTAATTAGCTTTATTACTGTTCCATCCACATATGCATGAACAAGAATGAAGCAGAAGAGGAAAAAACATGAAATTTGAGCAGTAGTTATTGGATTTTGACAGAAACAAAATTTCGCTTGTGAAATTTCTTTTTATTATTATTTCAGCTAATTATATGTACACTTTAATTGACTAAAACTGGTCATAAAACAGTCCACATTTTGACTTTTCTTCTTTTATAATATGCATATAAAAAATAAATACATTTAAAACGATTAACTTCCTAAATTAGTACATACATTATTTCAATTAAAACAATGTGTAATAGCTACATGTATTAAAAATTTAAATATTCAGTACTCAAATTACCATTCCCACTAGTTACTATTAATTGCTTATTACAGTTATAACAGAATTGTTTCAATTTCTCTTCCTTATTATGCATCATTTCTGTACCAAATACAAAATTTTTATAAACCTGTTAAAACAAATAATAATAGTTTTCTAATTGCACGCCTAAAATAATTCATCCTTAATGCTCAAGATTTATTGTTATAAAATATACCAAGAGATTGATGGGGTTTAGTTAAATTATTGCAGTAAGTTAATAATAATTAATAACAAAATAAACAAAAAATCACATGTGTACCTGAACGAAAGTTAAATACATGAAAATTGAAGCTATAAACCTTTATTATTTCATTTTTATAATCTTTCACAGTACGGAATTTTTCAAAACTGTGTAGTGAACCATTCTCAAGACATGTTAAAATGATTCAATAATCTATCTATCCTAAGAGATCTAAGAGACAACAGAAATGACTGTAGTTGAACCTCCCAATTTCTAAAGAATTAATACTTATCTCCACAAGAGTACCAGTACTAGGGGTTAACATTCTAAAACACTTTAAGATTTATACATATGTATATATATACACACACATGTATATTTAAGGAGGCAACGTTCTACGAAATAATTACCTGATATTCTTTCATGGCTTTTCCAGGAGAAGAAATACTCTTGAAGTTTACAAAGGCACAAAATTTTTCTGGCATTATTTTCAAAGATAAAATTTCACCAAACCTAGAAGCATAATTATTAAAATCTGAGATGTGAAAATATAGTACAAAATTTTACTGAAATATAAGCATCTGTTTCATGTGGGAGAAAAAATTTGCTTTATGCAGCAAATTTTTCACCCTTGAAAAAAGGCAAGAGATATCCAATCACTTATTCTTACATAGCACTGCTGATACAAGAAAAAATAAATGAACATTTAGATAAGCAATATGGCTGATATTGCATTATATATATGGAAAGCCATGAAAATTCAATGCAATTAGCTCATTCAACTGTTGGTGGGAAATGCATTCCAATTTTAAATGCTGGAAGGTTGGAAAAAATAAAAGTAAAATTGAATTACAGCACAAAATCTGAGTTCTGAAATCATTAGGATTTCGGCAATTTTGGAAGTTTCCAGATTTTAGACCATCAATTTAAATCTAATGGAATTATATGTAGAAATTATAAAATTAAAAATATGAAAATGTTTTATATTGCAGCATTTTTTGTGTCAAAGCCACTTGCCATACTTTTGCTAGTGTGTTTCTTTGCATCTATATGACTTTAAAGTTTCTTCTTTATTATGGATCAACATCTCAGTATCTATGCAATCAATATTCAGTATCTATGCAATCAATATTCTATTTCATAAATATTTTCTTTTTATTTCTATTGACATTTATAGCTACAAACAACTTGGCACTCTAATTTTACCTATATCAGAACAGTTAATTTTGATATAGTTTTGTTTAAAAATGGAAAGCAGCAAACAGCAATCTATCTACGCCAAAGTGCAGAAAGCAAGTGCTTTGTGTTCAGGATAAAATCTTAATTCAGAATGAGTTAGTTTTGGTTTAAATTGCATTTAATGGAAAAACTAATGATGCTGTATAATTATTATTGGCTGTTTGTTTCAATTCCATTTACATCACCAGTGTAATGTAAAATTCATATGATATGATAAGTCTTAAAATGATGAAATTCAAAAATTTTATTACTGTTTTTAAAAGAGAGAGAAAAAATTTAGCATTAAGGGGCTACTGCTAATTGAAAGTATAATTTATATTTACATACTTATCTACCGTTTTCCATTAACTGATTAATGACTGGGATGATGTCACCAGAATGGAAGACTTTAGTTACATAATCATTTAGTCCACATATACTATTAATTAAAAAATTTTGCTTATGATAATATCTCCAAATCTGCAACCATTATCAAGATCCTGAAATAGGTAGTTGGCTATAAATAACCATTCTCAGGGCCTTTGGTAATCAGAACAGTTGGCACTTCAAAATGGCAAATTGGTATTGGTACCAAATTGGTTTTGTTTCAAAAATTTTAAGGAAGGCATCATAATCTGAATTTTTCATAGGATTTCCAATCCCACATTTGATTATCCACATGATCAACTTCATTTTTTAAGTTTTTATTAATTTTAAACAATGTGAACTTGACTGCATAAATAAAACATTCATGATTCAAAGCAAAATGTATCTTTATTTGTCAGAACAATATAACTGATGCCCTTCAAAAAGCAACTTAGACATGGTTTATGCTGCCTGCAAGCATTTTTAAAAATATCAGCATATTTATCCTCTCAGGACTTTGCAATGCTCCATACAGCAGATTTTATCATCAAATACTTCAAAATTTCTAGGACGATCTTACTTCTGCATCAATTTTGAAAATGCTTTTTTATATCTGCATTTCAGTGTGTGCAAAATTATGATTTCCATTGGCTCATTAATGGATAATTTCGAGGAAAGAGTAAAATGGAGATGCTATCTTTTACTACTAGTACTTTCTTCTTCTTTCTGGCTATTCTAAAAATTTAGAGTATGTGCAAAAATCCACTCCAAATATAAACATGGGTCTAGGAAATGTACACTTCCATACATGCTTATGCACAAGTCTTATGCACTGCACATGCTCATCCATGTGCTTTACTCCATACAAGGTGGAAGGAGTGAGTTTACGAAGATCCTCTGAAAGAAGTAAATTTGGCTAACTTCTTGCAATGTCCCATCCCTACAATTAGGACGCAAACTTTTTGATTTCTCCGACATGACGCAATTTTTTTTATTTCTCAGACATGCCACAAAGAGTGCAGACTTGTAGAAACTGTTGAGAGATCTGAAAGACTGGCCATCACATTACCTAGCTAGACAGGTAAGTGTTAAATAGGAACCAGGCTCATGTATCTTATATCCCTGCAGTTGAGACAGGCAGAGTATATATCTCTACCGGTATAATAAATGACACTGAGGAGGATTTGAAATTTAAAGACCAATTTATTCCTTTATGTTCTTACTTTTCGACAGTCATACTATCAAGTGTTGAGGCATCAATATTCAATGGCATTTTGAAACAAAACCCAGGAAGAAAACATTATTACAAATATACAATACACACTGTTCTTAAAATTACTTTTGCTCCAAAGGTACTTGAGTTTATTAAGTGGCTGAGTTTCACACACAATGATCTGTGTATTGCAAATTGAGATATCAATTTTAAACTTTTCAAGTAAAATAATAACTAACAACAAATTCAATAATGAATCCTAAAATAATAATAAAAAATCAATGCTAAAATTAAAACATTAAAGCAATTTTGAAATTCATTTCTTAATTTCTTGAAAAATATTATTATAATTACATTCTTGATGAAATTTTAACTTCTTACAAACAACTTGTTCTATCTGTCTTTGTTTCATATTATTCTCAATTATATTCATGATTGAGAGCTTTCTTGATTTCATGATATATAGCTTTCTTGATCATCACCTTGAGTTTTTCTTAGAACTCACATTGCTTTTCTAGATTTGATTGATAAACCTATGCTATCACTTTTTTTTTGTATCATTTTTGCTGTCAGTTTTTTTCACAGTCAGTTTTTTATGTAGCTTGTATCAATGTTGTAACAGACACATATTCTAAAAATGAATTTTCATAACATCTTTCACTAATGTCTGAAACATAAAGCTATATTTTGCAATTCTTCATGGCTACATAAAAACCACATTCCCAGAAAGATTTTAACTGATTTTACAAGATTAACTCCCTAAACTGACTATAATATGCCTAGCTTCTAGCGGAGATACTGACTTACTTCTCTCCTTTAAAGTGCTTGTATTTTCACAAAATTCAATCCTGTTTATCATTTTCTAAACATCTTTTCTATACTGACATTTAAAAATCTTTTATAGTACACTAAAATTAAAGGAATACTAGAAGTGTATTTGCAGGAAAAGACACTAAGTTTTTCAGAAAGAGATTAGAGATGTGTGTGCTGCATAGTTATCTAATTAGTAAGACTATTTTTCATTTTTCAGTTTACTATCCCATTTCAAAAGAAAACCAGTAAAAATACTGCCCAGCTGCCAACCTTGAAATTTTAAAACCTGGAAGACATTTCCAAGAAAAACGAGAGGTCTGCATGGTGACACCATTTCAAAGGAACTCTAAACTGATTTTAATTCACTTTGTAATACATGGCTCAGGTTACAGAATTATTTGTAATTCAGTTCTGATGTAAAATATATTACCATTTAATTGGATATCCTAAATTTTATGTTTATTTGGCTAATTTCATTTTTTAATTTTCTTACAATTTTTATAGTAAGAAAACCCTTATGAGTGAAGGAAAGCATTTATTTATGAAAGGATTTCTAAATATGATGGATATAGAATAAATAATTAATGTAAATAGTATTCGTGTTGTTCTTAGTAAAGGCTAAAATACTAAATCCAGCAGATTCAATTATCTACTAAGAGATGGAGGGATCTGATGAAAATCAGGAGTCTCATGGTAAAACTGGAAGAGTTGGCAGCTACATACTAGTCATACACAAGTTCTTGCTGCTGTAAGTCAGAAGTAAATGCTTGATTCTTTTCAAACATCAACGTTTACTGCCTTTGTCAGTAGCCAGTGCTGTATTCTTAATTGTTGGGTCCATACTGCATATTAACGTTTCCTTCAGTTTCTTAAATCAACTACAATTTCGCTTTTAAATATCAATGTATGTTCTGGTATTCTTTAAAACTCAGTTCAGTTTCATCTGCATTATAAATTTTGTGTGCTTGAATTCATTTAGCAGCCCAAGTAACATGTATTTTATCCAATTATCAGCTGCATAGCAATCTGGTTCTCCTTTCTAGTGAATAATGCTAGACTTTTATTTCTCCCACTTGTGAGCCAACTGTCAACTGATACTCAGTTCTCTCTTAGCATTTAGCAAATAAATGAAAAAAATGTTCTGGAAATAGAAACAGTTTTACAGCTTAAAACCATTCTAGAAAAGCAATTTCAACATATTTCAATTTCTGGCTTTTTTGCACTTCCCTTGTGACATTTGCATTTCTTATTAGTTCTTCATTAATTATAATTCTCTGTTTAAATTAAGCAACACAATGCTTTTTGGGAAAGTCCATGTTTAAATCTAGTTTTTCTTTGTCTAAAATTACCAAGCTATCAAAATCTTTTGAAATGTTTTCTTTTTCTGTCAGGCTTTTTTACTTTTCATTTCTGGCATGGTACAAGTTAAACACATAACACATTTAAAAAATGCTTTGCTCTGATTTATTCAGATTTCAAAACTCACATTTCTAGCTAGCAGAAAGATTGCCCTTTGTCTGCTTAGTCAATTTACCACTTCATGCTTGCAAGCATGGCCAATGCTTTCCTTGCTTTTTCTTTAGCCTACAATTACCACTTCCTTTCTATTCAAAGATTCTTAATGCATGGCAATGCTAAGAGGCATTTCATGAACTCTTTTTATAATTCTCTGTGAACATACTGTGCCTATCCCAGAGAAAAGATTTTGAACGTAGAAACCTTAAAAATTACTTTTCCACCTCCTATTAGCTGATACTCAAGAAAGAATCTCCAATCATTTACAATGCCCCTACTGTAGAGGATTGCTTTTGTTAACCTTAAGATAAGAAAATTCTGCTCTTCTGAAATACAGTGCAGACAAAGAACCCTGAAAACAAAGTCTCACAGGTACAGGGAGTAAAAAATTTCAGCACTACATACCTTAACAATAAAGCACTACATATCTAAATCATAAAGCCACAGTCCACAATATGTTAAATAGACGAAATACAAAAAGTATAAAGTACAAATAGAATGTTCAGGCACTGAAGATTCACTTGTTTGCTAATCTAAGTTTAATAAGCGGCAAAGATCAGTTTCGCAAATGGAGGTTTTTCTATCGATAAGTACTATATATTTGGTTTGGATCAAGAAAATTTAAATGTAATACGCAGCTGTTTTTATTAACCTGTTATTTTAATAAGTAGTGGGTACTGTACATCCTTTTGGCATACAGTATTATAGGTAAGACTGAATCTAACAATACTTTACTTCCTTATGTTAATACCTAAATCTTGTATTCTTGACATTTCTGAAAACGATGTCTCCAACGATCAACTACTAACAGGAGCAAAGCTTATCATTCATTGAATTGTCAGTTTACATGTAATATAACCATTTAACTGCAGTAAACTGTAATATCAAGAAGAATGATCACTGTTTAACCTTCTACATGCTATTACTGTCATCCTGTTGGTCACCGATAAAATGTTATGTACAAGCCAAAATTGTTTAGCTACACTCATAGCTAACAATTAATTAACTGCAAGTAAAGCTCTCTAGATATTCTCATTGGGTTGTTTTCTTACCTGTGATATTTAAGACAGCAAAACAGACATTTTTAATATTAATGAATAATATGCAATAATTTCCATTACTATTTGGTTGCCTGCAAGCATAAGTACTCTCATGATTTGCAAACCAACATGTACTTACTGCTGTTCCAACCAATGTCTACAGAGATTTTTCCTTTGGTGTACTCAATAGAGTTTTCTTACTTTTGACTTTTTCTCACGTTCTGCACATCAGTTATAAGGAAATCTAATTTTACATAATAATCAGTGAAGCAAGCATAGGAAAATATTAAAACAGACAAAAATCTTACTTAGAAAACATTGACAGTAACTTCTTCTCAGTGACACCAGGTTGAACATTACCAATCCATAATGAATTATGGTTTTCAGGATTGTTAGGACTGAAATACACACAAAGAAGTGTCATATTACTGCCCAATTATTTCATAGTATTCAGAAAATAATAATAATGATTCAAAACTTAACATAATCTACGCTAGTGAAAAACCTGCTCCAAAATTCTTTATCTCTGAATTACTAAGTGATTTTCCTATTACTGAGCAATTTAGTAAAAACTACCAATAAGTAAATAAAATGAACAATAAAAGAATATGAATTAATTGATACCCGATAATTATTATTTCTTTTTAAAATGCATCAATATTATGCAGCATTTTTTTAAACATTTGGGCTTTACTTAATCTATTTATCCCTTTTAAATACTTTGCATCTTTGGAAATTATTAAGGTGTATTAAAACTGAGATTCAGGCCTTCAAAGATGTTTTTGAAACAGTTATTTTGCATTAAATGAAAAGACAGAATGAGATAGCTTCATTCCCATATTAAAAAACATTAAGTGTTCTCAGTGACTTACGCACAGTTAAAAAACATCTTTTGAAACAACATACAAGGGCAGATTAATACAAACGGAAATTGCAAACAATTTCTGATAAGACCCAATTCACATTACTCTTAATACTTAAATTAAGGTATATTTAATTTCTAATACTCTTAATATAGCATTAAATAAAATTGGATGCACAAGTTCAAATCTGACATTTTGGTATTCCACTGACATCACTTATTAATACTGGTTTTTAAAATTTAGCAATCAATTATTCATTTTTAAAAAGGTTTGGAGTCAGCATTAAGTTTATTTATTTCACTGTAAAAAATTCCTGAGATACTTATATTCGGAGAGCAAAATAGTACTTAACAGAAATTTTTCATACAATTCTATAATATACAAAATTTCTTTTGGGGAGGGGGACTTTTTAAAATGCGAGCCAACAGCTAGGCTTGCTCCAACCACCAAATATATGCAACAGAATACCTTGGTAACATGTGGCCTTTTACTGGGTTCTGATCTATGCATTAATTAGTTATTGACTGAGTGAAGTCATGCAGAAAATGCTGATTAGTAAAAAAGCAAAAAAAAAAAAAAAAAGGAGTTGTGAAATTTTGCTTAAAACTTTAAGAAAATTTTCATGAAAACATTTCAACTGCTTAAACAAGCAAGCAAGGATGACTGCATTAGCTGAGCACAATGCTATGATTGGTCTGATCATTTTAAGAAGAGTAAAAGTTTGATTGAAGATCCAAGAGCTGGATGCCATTCCATGCAAACAGACGACCTAAATGTTCAGAGTATGTACGCTGTAATTCACAAAACTGTTATTTAACTGTTGAGGTTGCTGAAGAAGTTGGCTTAAATGTAAGACCTTGCCATTAAATCTTATTTGAAAAACTTTCAATACATCACATCACTGCAGAATTCATGCTGCATTTGTTGACAAATGATCAGATTTATTAATTTAGAAGTCAAACAACAAAAATCAGTGTTATATTTTCAAATTTTCACAGGACTGGTTTCGATGCTTTTACCAAACCATCATCCTCAGCTGCAAAAGCGTAAATGAACGAGATAACATATAATGATTAGATTAGATAAGATAAGAAAGGCTGGACGGGAGACAAGCTACTGGCACCATCTAAAGTAAATATAATCTCGGGGTCGAGGAGGAGTCTTCGTCTTTTCAAATCTTTATTATTTACACTTATATTACAAATACTATATACAACTATTCAAATTAAATATTCTGGAATATTCACATAATATGCGCCGATATTATATGCCTGATTTCATCAACAACTATCCTTGCTGCCGTCTAAAGGCATTCTGAATAAGCTAATAGGGTTGCCATAATATCTGGTTTCCTTCAAGTACCAGTGAAAAAATTTAATCTGCAACACCATCTGTTGATGAAATCAGAACTAAAACATAATTTCTTTAAAAGCTGAAGGCAAAAATGGATTTTAATTAGGATCGTTAAGTTGAACAGAAAGATTTTTTTGAATGTGAAATGCCTCTAGACAATCCAGTTCACTAATAGAAGAAGTTTTTTTAATAATTTTGGCAGCAGAAAAATTTAAAGTGTGATTTTCGAACCAACAATGTTGGGCAACAGAAGACTTCTGTGTTTCCTTTTTTCTAACATATGCCTCATGTTCCTTAACGCAAAATGTTAAGGCTCTCTTAGTTTGGCCAATGTAAATTAAACCACACTGGCAAGGAATCCTGTAACTATAAATGTAATACTGTAAAATTTTGCATTAAGGAACATGAGGCATATGTTAGAAAAAAGAAAACACAGAAGTCTTCTGTTGCTCAATGCTTTTAGTCCAAAAATCACACTTTCAATTTTTCTGCTGCCAAAATTATTAAAAAAACATCTATTGGTGAACTGGATTTTCTAGAGGCATTTCACATTCAAAAAACCGTAATTCCAATCCATCTTTGCCTTCAGCCTTTAAAGAAATTATACTTTAGTTCTGGTCTCATCAACAGATGGCACCAGTAGCTTGTCTCCCATCCAGGCTTTCTTATCTTGTCTAATCATTATATCTTATCTCGTTCATTTGCGCTTTTGCAGCTGAGGATGATGGTTCGATAAAACCATCAAAACTAGTCCTGTGAAATTTTGAAAATATAACACTGATTTTTGTTGTTTGACTTCTAAATTAATATTTGTTCGGCATGTTATTGTATCTTAAATGGTCAGATGACAAATCAAGTTGAAATCTGTCAAGAACTGCTAGAAAAGGTAAATGATACTTCCTCAAGAACATCATAATAGGAGAAAAATATAGGTTTATAAACAGGATGTGGAAAATAAAATGTAGTCTTTGCAATGCATGGGGTAAAAGCATTTTCCCCATGCAAAATTACGATTGATAAGTTTTTCAACTGGAAACCTATGGCGCACTATGAATTTCAACCACATGATCAGACAGTAAATAAAGAAGCCTACTAGATAATTCTAATGTGATTAAGAGATGCTGTGCTTAGGAAGCGACCTGAACTGTGAGGGAATTGACTGTGGCTGTTGCATCTGACAACACTTCTTAAAGCAGCGCACTTCTATTGTTCTCTACTCACTCTATTCGCCAGGCTTGGCCCTGACAGACTTTCTTCTTTTTTCTAAACTAAAATCACTCTGAAAAAAACTCATTTCCAATCCATAGAGGAAATTCAGGAAAACATGGTGAGAGTACTACCAGCTACAAAAAAGAAGTTATTTCCAGCAGGCATTCCAATAATGGAAGAAATAATGGAAACTATACATTAACACTAGACAGAAATACTTTAAAGGGGGATAGTGGCCAAAATTTTGTATAATGAGCAATTGAGCAAAGGCATAAAAAGCTCAGTATTTTTTTAACACGAATGACATGGAGGTCAACAGTGACCAACACTGAGTTTGTTTGTAGCACCATGTGGGTCATTGGTGACCAGTGAAGTCAAAATTACTAGAAAACACATAATTCTAAATTTTCATTGATTTAAAATTTTTCAATAATATCATCATTACTAAAATGAGGTGGAAAAATGAATGCAATATTGAACATACAAAAATAATTTTATTTATATATCTAACATGTAAACTTAAATATTATATGTGCATTGTGCAATATGTCATATTGAAACACTCCAAGCAAATGAATGGTGAACCAATGCAGTTTCCACAGTACGTCACAACTTTTTCCGTACAGTTTTTTGCCTTTAGCCTACCTAGGTTTTCTGAATTTTTTCATAGCACAATTTACAAAATTTTTGCTTGACCCTAGCTTTTTCCAACACTTTTTATTTATGTTCATGACACATTTCATCTTTCATTTGCTTGGAGTGTTCATTAACTTGCCTGTTGTAATTAATATTTCACCAAACCATCCAATGCATAATGAGAAATTCATGTTGGCCAGACAGGCAAGCTATGCGAAATTAGAGTGGCATTCAATGTGTTAACAGTCTTTCTATATGTATGCTAGTATTGAATATTTAGAAAGCATTTCTAATTTATCAGAATATATATCCACTTCAAAATTTCTGATATAAAATTCCTAATATATACACAATTAATTTAAAACATCCATCAATTTCACAAAAACTTCCACTTTTTTATTACAAACTTGCTATATTACTTGAAAAGAATAGATCATAGCAGTTTTCTAAAATTATGAAATCAAAATAAAACTAATTCTATGTCTTCCTAGATTAACAAAGTATATAGAGTTCATTTTTACTGTCTTGTTTGCAATCTACTTCCATCGCACAATAGTCTTGGGGATTATCCTCTAATCTCATTTTCACAGCGATTTTTGCCTGACTGAAGTATCAATCCTTACATTCAGAAAGACTACCAGCTTAGAATTGAATGCCTCTGATGAAAGTCACTGCAAAATTACCTTCAACCCCCTTCCCACGGGATGCATAAAATTGCAAACTAACTATTCCCTTTTTTCACTAGTAGCTCGAACAATGTTCTAATTCACAACAATTTTTATTGCATTTTTGACATTATTTATTCATTTAATGAATATTATAGCTACCTTACTCTCTATTACATAAAGAGAAGCTGAAGAATATATATATCATAAGTGAAACTGAAAATGTATGGTTTTATCAAAAAGTAACTGAAAATGAAATGTTTTATATATGAGTAACTCAGTAAAAACAAAACATTAGTTTTGAACAACTAAAAGGCTGATTAATTCATAGAAAAACATAAAAGTTTCTAAATAATGTCTGCAATAAATAAAAACCATAAAAAAATAAAGTCTGGAACTATGCTAGAAATGTAAGTAATGTTAGATTGCAATACTTCAAGAACATGTTTCTTTCTTAACTGCATTTGATTTTGCAGCAATTTTATTTACTTATTTTTTAATACATTACATATTGCATTAGAAGTGTTAACTCTCAAACTGAGAGATTGTCTCTATAATAGAAATGGGGATATGCTAATTGTTAATTGTTCTAATATTAATTAAACTTTCTGTATTTGCATTTGGGACAACTTTTTAATAAAAGTCATATTTTAGTTAGGTTAAGATGGCATTGATTATTTACAAGTAGTATTGAAAGCAGTACGCTACTTTCCTATGTGTAGGAGGAAGGCAAACATTGCTTAATTAAATATATTAAAAACTGTACAGCACTACAGTATGAAAAAGTGTATTTTATCATGACATGATAAATACTATATCACAATAAGATGCAGAACTTATAAAGAATTTTATTACTGTATACTTGTTAATATGTCAGATATTAAATTTAAACCATTCATGGACAAAAGAAAAAAATTCTACACTAGAATTTCATCTGTTAAGCATACTAAGCTTTAAAATTCAAATGATGTGTGGCGGAAATGGGAAGGCAATCATGAAAATTATTTTTCAGTAACTATCTGTGTTAATTTAGAAGTCGAACAACAAAAATCAGCATTATATTTTCACAGGACTAGTTTCGAAGGTTTTCACAGAACCATCAGCTGCAAAAGCCAATCGGATGATGGTTCAGTTAAACCATCGAACCTAGTCCTGTGAAAATTTGAAAATACAACACTGATTTTTATTGCTTGACTTCTAAAGTAATATTTGTTTGGCATGTTATTGTACCTTAATCATCCATGTGTTGTTTAATATCTGACATTTGAAATTTAAAAAGAGAATTAGGCATGCCTTTTTCATAAAAATGCCACATTAAAAAGCAGCAAAAAATTGAAAAATAAATCACGCAATTTTAATCTACTTTATATTCACTTACTCTGTTTTAATATCATAAACACGAGGTGTCTTTTTCGCTTTAGCAGCCATTAAACGGTAAGCTTCAGTCTCATCATCAGATAAAAAAACATCATCATCCTTAAATGCAACACGAGATATTCCATTTATAACTAAATTACTTATTGCTTCTTTTACAGAACCATACTTGGACAGAGCTGCTTCAGCCTGGTCTTTTGAATAGCCTGCCTCCTATATATTTCCAAATAGAATATGGTATATTAATGGCATAAAAAATATATGCTTTTGTTCACACAACATGTTGAAAATTTTTTTCTAGAAATATTTTGATATTCAAGAAGAAAAACATTTAGCCTAATTTAGTACTATAAACTGAATATTAATTTGTTTAATAGGAATTTTAAAAAATACTACAATACCACATATATATACACAGTCCAGTCACATTAATGTGACCATCTGTCAAAAGCCAGAATAACCACCTTTCGCAGAGTGGACTGCTGCGAGACGTGCAGGAAGAGAGTCACATAGGTCCCTGAAGGTGTTCTCTGGGATGTTGAGCCATGCCGACTCTAATGCTGTGGCCAGCTGCGCTAGATTACACGGTTGAGGATCCATGGCACGAACAACTCGATCGAGATGGTCCCACAGATGCTCGATTGGGTTTAAGTCAGGTGAGTTTGCTGGCCAGGGGAGGACGGTAAACTCATCCTGGTGCTCTTCGAACCACGCACGTACACTGGCAGCTGTATGGCACCTCGCATTGTCCTGCTGGAAGATGCCATCATCCTGAGGAAAAACAATGCGCATGTAGGGGTGAACATGGTCCGCAAGGACAGATGCGTACTTGTATTGATCCATTGTGCCTTCCACAATGATCAGTGAACCTAGAGAATGCCAGGAAAACATTCCCCAGACCATAATGCTCCCGCCTCCAGCTTGGACCGTTCCGGCAATGGTTGCAGGGTGGTTCCTTTCAGAGGTTTCACGCCTTATACGCCAACGTCCATCTGTCCGATGGAGCATAAAACGCGATTCATCCGAAAACGCAACCTGTCGCCACTCAGTGGACGTCCAGCTGCTGTACTGGCGTGCAAATTCTAGCCTTCGCCGTCGATGAACAGCAGTCAGCATAGGTGCACGAACCAGGCGTCTGCTTCGGAGGCCCAGACGCAGCAATGTTCGCTGAATAGTACTTTGGGAGACACTTTTGGTAGCCCCTTGGTTCATTTTGGTGGTCAGTTGCTCAACGGTAGCCCGTCTATCTGCCCGAACGCATCTCCGCAACCGTCGTTCGCCTCTGTCATCTATGGCCCGTGGTGCACCACATTTGCCACGTCGCTGATTTTGGACAGTCCCATTTTGCCATGCACGGTACACTTTTACCACGGCGGCACGCGAACAGTTCACAAACTCAGCCGTTTCGGAAATGCTTCCACCCTTGGCCCGAAAGCCAATGATCATGCCCTTTTGGAAGTCGGATAAATCGCTTCGTTTCTGCATTACGCCAACGATTGAAATGTTTTCCGAAGCCCTCACACACCCTTTATATACGCTCAACTGCACTGTGCTGCCACCTGCCTTCTGTGATTGGTTATTTAACTCTGACATGGAAAGTACGTGGTGGTCACATTAATGTGACTGGACTGTGTATATATATTAAAAACAGATACATTTCCAGAAGTTACTATAATCTGTAAGGAAAACAGTTGGACTCCATGCATTATTTTTCTATGTGTTTAATTAGTCCTTGGATTTCAAAAGTTTTCATATTAGAAATACATTGGATTAAGGCAAAAGTTAGTCCCATTTTTTAAGATTCAAATTGTGAACAGATCTGACATCATACATGACACTTTGACAGCTGGAATTTTCAACCACTAAAATGTGCAGGCAGGCAGCATATAAAGGCAATATGCTTGTAAAAGTAAATCATTTCGGGGGAAAAAAAAGTCAAATGATTTAAAATAGCACAGCATGTTGTTGCTCATTTAGAAAATTCAGAAATAGAAAAAAAAGGCTGTAAAAATCAATCATGTTTTGGATGTCCATCAGTGGCTTTTGAGCATATTCTGGAACAAACTAGCAGAGCATATTCTGGAACAAACTAGCAGAGCATATTCTGGACCATATTTAATGTCTGTTATGTAAGTACTGAGGAATTAACAAAATTGCTGTTTGTTATTTGTGCATTTTACATAAATTCTGAAAATCAATGACATGCAAAAATCACTAAACGTCTTTTTTTTTTCCCCTTTGCTCCATAAATGCAGCATTTTTTAAAAATTAATTAAGACTATTGATGGAAAATGTATATTCTACAGTAAAATCAAATGTTGAGAGTTCTGAAGCACATAACAAAGACTGCTCCTCTCACATTAAGAAACGGACTGCATCCCCAAAGGTTTTGTTAAGTGCATAGTGCAATATGAAGGGAATAACCCACGCCCACATAACCAAATAGTTAACGCTGACATGTATCGCCAACAGTTGGACAAACTGATATGTCAGCAACAGCACTTGTCAATCACCAAGGAATTATCTTTCAGCATGAAAAATTCAGATCTCAGACTGCTTTAATCATCTGAAAAAAAAATCAGATGTTGACTAGTATGTTTTACCTTACCCCAGACACTACTCCTTTGGACCACCACATTTTTTGAAAATGGAATACATTAACCTTTCAAACTTGAATGATGCACACGATGCAAAATCTGCATTAAGAAATTTTTACTCTAAACCAAGGTTTTTTTTTTTTTTTTTGTTTTTGTTGTTGAGAAGGGATTAATTACTAATTAAGGCACATGGCAATAGATTATACTAAATATTGGCAATTATGTGACTATATATGTATGTTATATTTCCTTTTATTTTCTCTTCTTTTACACCTAAAAAAGGGGGACAAACTTTCACATCAACCGATCAATACATTATTATATTATTACTCAATTACCTAATTTTACTTTGGAATTTCCTTTGATTTCACCTGATAGAATGCTTGCAAGAATGTTGAATACCATGCATATACGAAGTGAATAGATGTTCTTGTATTCAAAATCATTACACTTTTAAAATTTCTGAAAATTATAATGGCAGCAATATTCGGATAAATTATTTTAGTAACTGAAAATTTTTGTAATGCATGCGAGTATAAATATTAGTTAATAATATATACTGTATCAAGGGAAAATTTTCAAATTTGAATCCCACAAGAAAGCAATTTTTATGAATTTTTTCAAATACTATTCTGTTTAGGGGCCAGTATGAAACTGTAGCCAAAATATATGCACAAAAATACCAATTCTAGCAAATGCACTCTTTAAATTGTAGGCTATGTGTAAATTTAAACCACACAAGTTTTTCCGTTCTAGATTTTTATGTCACTACTGAAATGATACCAGTTTTTATTTTATTTTATTTTATTTATTTATTTATTATTATGCTATGGAGAACTCCAGTAGCACCACTCTTATCATTTTCAGGCAAAACAGCAGCTTCACAGTTAGCTGAGTTTCCTTTTAACCTAGTATTATTACCATCATTATAAATTCTGGTTAAAAAGATTAGGACTTTTGACTTCGCTATTACCTTGACCAAGACTAAAATTTTTATTATATCTTCTAATATCACCCATCTGAGACAAAAGTCTTCTCTCTAGAACTAGCGTGTCTTTTCAGTGGTACATTAGTATCTGCTGATGCACTTAAAATAGACTGCTTTCAGAAACATTTTTTACTTTTAATAATGCTGTCGAAAGCAACTTTAGGCTTCAGCTCAATTGACAGAGTACCAAGATTTTGCACAGAGCCTTGCAGTGTCCAACCCAGTTTTGTTCCAATTGCAATAAGGTTTTTATCAAATTGAATGATATTACTAGTCATTAATTGTCCAGAATAATTGGTGTCTATTAACAACCTGACATCTGGATCACCTTTGCTATGATTACCTTTCCTTTGATTTAGATTACCATTCAGTCCTGTTGAGGACACCAAAATTCAGTGTAGTGATTATGGATGCACTTTTCATCTGGAGAAGGCCTGAAACATGAAACCTTCCATTACCAATCTTGATGACTGTCCCAGTAAAACTTCCTTCCAACATTCCATATTCCATACTTTGAGGTACTTTTCGCTGCATTTTATTAATTTTCAGCGAATAACAATTCTTAAAATAAAAACTAAGTTCTTAAAAAGTAAATAAATCTGTTTCCATAATGCTAACAATTTTATTAAAACTCTTTTAAAAATCCCAAAAATACAAACTATAGTATCTTAAAAAAACATATTTACTAGTGAGATATGAGATATCACATAATAGTCCATTTTCTGTTGAAAAAATCATTTATTCACACAAATGGAAGGAAGAATTTTGCTTTGGTTTTTTAAAATATAAAGCTATAGAGCCATTAGCTTATATTGATGCAGGAATGTGAAAAATGTGCAATGCCCTCGCAGGAATTTGAACTCCAGACCTCCCCCGAATATGCGTTAAGCATCCTTCTAATTACACCATTAAGGCATTTAGAAAGGAGGAGAAAATATATACTATACTTGCCCCTTTTAAAGAGTGACTGGGGTTGAAGAGACGCAACTACCAAATCCTGGTTGTAATGAATTATCGTCCATCACATTTTTAGTTCCGACGCCACTACAGAGTCTTAAAATTTTTCGAAGCAAGGAAACTGAAGAAATCCTTAATGTGATCACCAGGATTCGACTCCGACCCTCCCGAATATATATCGAGCATGCTTCCAGTTACACTGTAAAAGCATGTGGAAAAGAGGGAGAAAATACCTTATAAGTTTCAGCACTTATGTTCACATTTTAGGTGACAATGCACATACTGCAACCTGCAGCAAAACTTGTCAGTAGTCAATTCGCGAATAACATTTTTACAACTTTGAAAATGTGTATGTTAGGCATATGATTTAATTAACCATTAATTGTAATGAATTTTATTACATTTAAAATCCATATATGTAAAACTGAATAATTAAAAATATGTCCTGTAAATTATATAAGCATTTAATTAGATATTTCCATTTAATTTCTCAAGCATGTTTACCACTATATCTACTAATATATGATTGAAGCAAGTATTTTAAATCACTACTAATCATAAAAAAAAATCAGATTCCATAAATCATATATCTTTATTCTGGATTTGATTTCTACAGGGAAATAAAATTTAGATAACCAAGAATAATACATAGAATTGTGAATGCAAAAATTTATATTTAGCATGCTTAGCAAGTTCTGATTTTAAGAATTTTTTTTTTATAACACAATTCTTCATTTGACCGTATACTTATTTTTTCAATCAAAACTGCTTCGAGAGTTTAAGGACCTAAATTTGATCGAAATTCAGTCTGATTTTTTTAATAATAGAAAACATTCTTTCGCAAGCTGGATTTGAATGAAGTATCACTAAAACAGCAAGCATTATAATCAGCAATACTTTGTATTTAATACACCCATTCCTATCTTTTAATTTGGCAATGTCTACCCATGCTATATCATTACGCAAACCTATAATTTCATTCACATCATCTACTTGACACATCTAAAACTGCATTTCCACTTGATTAAGATATTTTATATCAATAATGGATAGGAAAGTATTCATCAAGAAATGAATAGATGAAAATGAAACTTCAATTCTCAAGTTGATGTCAGCAACTTCAGCATGTTTCAGAAATAGATCACTTAGTGGAAACTTATAATATATGAACATGCAGTTACAAAAAAAGCTCACACAGAATAAAAAAATTATTTCGCTTCACTTTCATTCAACTCGGCATTTTTTAAATATAATCTTGTTTCTGCACCGATCACTAAATTTTCATTTTTTTCTTCTTTACTGCACTTCTAAAATGGAATGGATGTTAGAGTAACATCTTTATTTTCTTTACATATTACTGATGGTTTTACGAATCTAACAAATAAATTCATTAAAAGTTCAACAAGTTCTCTTCTCAATTTATGTATACAAAAAGCTTGTTGTTACAAATTAATATTTACTGTTACATACAAAGACAAAGTATTTTCCAAAAATAATAAGTACAATTTGGTGGTAGGTGGCCATAAATTTTTTTTTAATGTTTTGCAATCTCCTTCCTTCATTCTCACTATTATCTGGTTGACCACCAAAAAAATTAACCAGAGTATCCCACTGTTCCAAAATCCTTGTTTATAGAGTATAAAAGAGATGCAGTATTTGAAAATTTTATTAGATTTTGCATTCTGTCCCGTTTGTTGAGCGACTTTGAAGTAATGCCTCATTTTGAACTTTTCTCCAAATAAAAAGATATACCTATTAACAACATTTTGATTTCTGAGCCTATTAATTTTTCGGTAGCTTTTTTTCAGCTATATGCAAGAGGTGGCATGGACAACCTCGAATGATTATATTTGGTTGATGCATTTTGATAAACGATGCTTAGCATTATTGAAAGTAAATGGAAACTAATTTTTCCACACTAAGAATTTGCTTTTAAAGTTTTCAACAATTAAAAACACCTTCTGCGGTATTATTCGTGCATTGTAAAATAGAAATCAATGAAGTAATTTTCACTCCCTTTAATTTGCTATAAAAGGTTATAATCAAAGAGTACACTTTGCTAGCATTACTTCCATCAGTACTTGCAGAAAATGAGGTATTGCACACTGATTTTATAATACTGGCAACAGTACTTTCTGCAAGTGTTTCCACAATAGCAGCAAATTTTGGTACGGCTGCATCTAAATTTTTTTTTCCTATGGCAGAATCCAGAAATATTGCTTTGAACAGCTGTTTGGAATGATCCAAAACTGAAATCAGTCGATTATGTTCAATTAAAAATCGAACAAAATAGCATTTGGCTTTCATAGCATCTGTTTCATCATCTTTTATGAAGAAATTCGTTATTTTGTTAAATTTTGCAGTGCCAAGTTGTTTATTGCTTTTGAGAAAAAAACATGTCGTTTACAGTCATCTTTTCTGCCATGTGCAACCGAGAAGTCTTTCTTGCATACTCTGCAATACTATCCATTGTACTTGGAGTCTATGAACAATGAGGTCAACATGTAGGGTTTTCCTTATTTTGCATAAAAATTTATTTTAAAAAATTATTTTAAGTTTCATATCTTTTCTAAACCTCTCAATTTCTCACTAGGACACAAATTTAAAGTTAAGTGAGTATTTACACAGGTGATTCTTGTAGTTTATTAAGAGCATGATTTTGCTAGCCAGTGCATATTACTGGTTGTCCTCGCTGTTACGCAGAGTTGCTGATATGTGTTTTTGGCCATTTAATAAGAATAATGCTGGGTAGGTTGTTGATTCAGCCTAGTTAGCCTTAACTTAAATTGTTAGTCCAGCACTACTCTTTGAATTTATTGTGTAAAGATTCTGAAGTTCCACCACAAGTTGTTGGTGTTACTGTAAGCACGAAGTACATGCCTTTTCAGTTCAGAGTTTGACGAATCATAAAGGGTTATTTTTATCCTTCCTCTGTGCTTCGCATGTGCGAGAAGTTGCCAGGTTACTTAGTAGGATCTAGCACAGTTTATGTTATCAAACAGAGCATGATCCTACAAACATTCCAAAATGCACAATGAATGTAAGTGTAAAATAAATATCTCGTCTCTAAGTGCGATTACTCATACATTCCAAAATGAACAAATAATCACACTTAGAGATTACTTCGATCAACTGTAATAGTGGAAATATCGGACCCCACCCCCATTATGCCATAACAATCCCGAATTGATTAGATTAGGCATTCCCTGGATTTTGGGTAAAATATCATGAGCTAACTAAATGGCTGGCCTGCTCTCCTGGCCTCACACAGACTTTTCCCCTGCGAGGCTGTTTAGAGGATACAATTAAAATCTGCAGCATCAACCCTCAACAGGATCTGAAGGATATGATTACTGAAGAATTTACTGCTATTCATGTACAAAATTCTGTGAAAATATGTTTGTGACTACAGACCTATACTGATATTGATTGCATACATGTTGATTTACTATGGGAAATCAATATTAAAGATTGTTTGTGTTACAAAATAAGCCATCTGTTTTCTTTTCATGCTAACTCTGCTAGAAGTTAATGGTGCACTGAAGTATGATCTACTACTTATGGGCCATCCTGGTATTATACGACTACTTATGGGTATTTTTTTTAATGTTTTATTTTGGCAAAGGTATACATAAGATTATACATTCGTAGGACAATTTACTTCTGTTTTGCAAACGTAAATCAAGAATCCCACACCATTTTCAGAAGAAACTACACAGGTGATTGGTTGCTAACTGATTCATAAAATTTAATTAGAACATAAAAAAAATGCATACCATTATTTGGAGAATTTTTACTTTATGTAATTCAGCAAGTGCATCTTCACAATCATTATCAAGTTTCAATACTTTGACAAAACATTCCTCTGCTACAGAGTATTTCTAGAAGAGGTCATATAATGTAATCATATCCATACAGAATAGATTACAAGAATATAAACACAATGCACACATATATCTATAACATAACAAATAAATCAAAATGAGAGTATTTTATAAATACAGGCATATACAAGAGCTTACTTTTAAACCCAGCATTGCTCTTCCTTTTCTAAAATATCCTTTTGGCCATGCAGGACATAAAGCTATAGATTTTTCAGCATCTTTTAAAGCTCTACAAAAGTGTTAAAAGTGTTAATACTTACAATATATATTTATGTACATATATGTGCAGATGAAAATATGTAAATCAAAACTAATTTGCAAAAGTTGCTTAACTCTCCTTTTTAATTTGGTTACTTTTCCTTTCCAGGCTAAAAATTGTAATTATTTATAATAAACTGCAGCATTTCAATTCAACTAAAAATAATTTCTAATTTACATACAAAAACATTAAATCAACCAATCAGAATAAAGCTGAACCAGAACTAAATCATTTTGGAATGGGCTTTCATTTTGGATACATCATTCTCTCTTTCACTTTGCTGCCTTTGAAGCTTACTGTCTACTGAAAAATTCTGAGAAGTATCAATGTAAGGGGTGTCTTTGCTGTGACAATTCAGCTGTCTTTCTATCAAAAATGTTTTATCAACAACACAAAGTTTTCAAATTGACATAACTGCATTACTTCTTTGACTCAATTGCCATTGATAACATCTAAATTATTTCAAAGCTGAATCAAAGCTAAATCACTTTGAGTGGGGCTGTCATCTTGGACATGTTGCATTCTCTCTCTTAACTCTATGTTGTTGATTTGTTTGCTTGTTGCTGTTATTTCTTTCATTGAAATTCATTGCGATTCAATTCATAAAAATGCAGAGATGGCACAAATGTGAAAGAGATTAGACACACAAAATTCCACTTAATATGCTGTTAATTCATATTAAGAACATGTTCAAGAATAATAAGGTATTCATTTGATCCACTACAGTTGCTGACATCTTTTATTTTATGCATCATAGTCTCTATCATGCATCAATAACATCTAAATTATTAAGACATATACACAAACATACATACATTAGTATTATGAGCACAATTTACAAACTAAATAATATTCCGTGTTTTTTCTTAAAGCAATGAAAATACATTTATCATCAGCAATGTAAAATGACTTCAGATTGAAAAGGAATAAAAAATTTTACTGGTAGAAATTTACTCTAACTGTCATAAATAACAGATGAAAAATAGTATTTTTGCATGCATATGGTTTTGTAACATTAAATGCACAAGACCGATAACAGGTTAATAAAAATTTATTTTTATCAAAAGAAATATTTCAGAACTCTGGAATTTTCCACAGAAATAATCCTACAAGTGTCCACACAGTATAATCAGTAGTTACATTTTAAACTACTAAGAACACTAAATGTGATGCAATGCAAAGTGCATGTAAAGATAATGCTAACTCAGATATCTCAGTTCACAGGGAACTAAATAACTCGCAGTAATAATAACTAAGCAACTGAGAACAGATGCCCTCTTTACAGCCTTAGTTTTCAACTGGCCGTGAGATATTTCTAGTACTTTCTGCTTCTCGAAATTACTGGAAAGCAATATGAGGGTGGAATTACAGTTTCAGCTAACATAGTGGTCAATTACATTTATTCAATTTCAATACATATTACGGTGCTCAGGAGCTCATATTACGCTGCTCATTACGCTGCATATTACGCTGCATATTACGCTGCTCAGGAGTAACCCCCAGATACCGTTGTGTGTTGTCCGCATCACGCGGCAAAAATCTCAATGATTCGGCGAAAGCAACGCTCCTTAATCAAGATTACCAAGCTGTATTGGGCAGCAGAACACATGATGAGGCATAATAAACATATTACGGTGATACAGGAGCCAGACCGAAATGTCACCAAATTTGGCAACTTTTGGTGATTTCTCACCAGATTTTCTGGCATTCCTTTCTCTAAAAAATTTGTCTCGTGCTAGATTACACAGAAAAATACAAAAATTCTACTAAAATTACCTATCTAAGTACAAAATTCGTCACAGTATTATTGTTTGCTTTTCAATTCTAATAGGATATCACACTCACACTGAGAAAATAATAAAAAATTTTATGTAAAAAAAAAAAAAAAAAAAAAAAA
>KK121739.1:113374-128347 GCA_000611955.2 Stegodyphus mimosarum | reverse complement strand
CTTTACTTAAGATTTTTAAACATGAGAAGACTAAGGATATTGAATATTTTCATAGAATCTTTCTATGAACAATGAATATTTACAGAACCGAGTGTCGGAGGTAAAAAAAGGGGGGGGTAAGCAATTATCAAATTTCTTTGAGAAAGTGCAATAACTTAATTTTTATCAGTATTATATTAAAATAAAAAACAATATATGTATGTATATTTCAAAAGACAATACAGCCCTTCTTTAATGTGGAAAGTCATTTTGTAAAAATTTATCAAAAGTCTAAACTACTAAGAACTAAAATATTTACTAACTACTAAAATTTCCCAAAATTTTAGTAAAATTAAAGTTATTACATAAAAGCTATTGAAAATCAAACAGCATAAAATTTCTTCTAATACTAAAACATTTACTAACTACTAAAATTTCCCAAAATTTTAGTGAAATAAAGTTATTACATAAAAGCTATTGAAAATCAAACAGCATAAAATTTCTTACTCATATTTACATCCACCAACATCATGCCAGAGAATAAACAGAATGGCCAAACAGAAACACTTGAATACTTGCAAATGTTCAAAAGCTAATTATTATTATTATTATTATTATTATTATGAAAGGAAACAATTTGCAGCATTGATTACGCACAGTTCTTTATTCTAAAATGCAAATTTTTATTCCGAGTCAAAATAATTCTAGAACAAGAAGTTATTTAAGAAAACAACAAAATAAGAAGGAAAGTCGATAAATAGGTTACAATCTGTTAAGGGTTAACAGACATGAATTAATGTAAAAAATCTGATATGGACACTAAATGACTTCCTTATACTCCCTATCAAATTATACACATTTTTTCCTGACTTCATCTAAACTTGTGTCCTTGATTTTCATAAGAGATATATTTCTAATCCAATCAATTCAGTTCTCATTTAGCAGCAAGGCAAAATACATAAAAACTCAAAACATATTCATTAAAAATTGTAAAACGCAAAAAAATCTAAAACAACGAATACCGATAAAAACAGTTAAAATTTCTTTTTTTTTTTAAATGCAATAAGAGTGTCTACGCAAGAACAAGCAATCTGACCAACTGGCAAAAAGAAAAAATTTTTGGTATTACTAAAATTTAAATTTAAGTTTTGGTTTCACTTGGTAGAATGACGCTGAAGTTGGTGCAGCAAACAAATTAATTCACTATGCTGCTAAGAGTTTCAAATGTAAACAAATTTAGGCCAAATTAGGCTTAGCTCTACTTACACTTTTAAATTGTTGACACTTCTGCAACTATTGCATGCAGATTAACTAAAGTCATAAAAATCTTAACCAGAACATAAGAATAACATAATTCAATCACCTTTAAAGCAAACAATGCACAGTTTACCAACATATGAGAATACTAATTATACATAAAAAAAGCTCACAGATCCAGATAAGAGAGCAAGTACATATGTGTATGTACATATATATATACTCCTTTGCTGGCCCTCTGGTGAGCCGTTTTGAGAAGGAAGTTTTTGTCTATTCAAATACAGCAAAGCACACAAGAAAAAAACTTTCTAAGAAAAGGAATTTCTTTGTAAAGGAGTTGCAATGAAAAATCGATTTATATTTAAATTACACATGGGGAAAAGGACAAAATCTATGCAGCCAAACATTCATGTATATATGAACCAAGATCAAACTACCAGTATTCAATGATCTTATTCACTCAACCACTAGAGGACTTTTTCTGGAAAGGGTATGTAATGCTTCCCATTCTCAAAAGAGCATACAAATCACATATACATCATAATAAATTGGTTACATATTATTTATTGCGTAGTACAAAAACATGTAAATTATACCTGAAAATGAAACCATAATGGATGCACTAATGTGAGTTAAAATACATTACATGCTCACATATATAAACAAGAAGGAAAATAATAATTAATACATTCTTTTTTTCAGTATAATGATTTCAAGTGGCTTATAGGTAACGTAATTTAAATTACAAAATAAATTATTCCAAATAAAAAAGCTGTAATTTATATTTTAAGAGCATTTTTACACAATTATTTAATAAATATATTTCAGAAAAGTGAACCATAATATTATTTACCTCTCATGCTGGCATAATCTGTCATAACAGTATGAACGATTACCATAAAATCTGAAAATAAAATAAAAATGATAAAACAAAGCAAATTCAAAAGCAATATGCAGTTGAACTCCAAGTATGTGGAATAATTCAGGCCACAGTTACCGGTAGAATTAGATAATCCAGATTATTAGATTGTCTGTTTTTAAAGGCTGCACATCTTTTCTAGTGGCTATTTTAAGATTTACTGCGAAATGTAGCTTAAATATTAATCTCAATTGTTCTTGATATACAATTATAATTTTGGGAAATTTATTATAATCAATAAAAAAACTTTTTAACAGAAATAAAATTTACAGCAAATTTGGTTTATTTCATTATGGCAAAGCACTTGAGGGCCTATCTGCCTAAGGGAAGAAATATCTTCCTGGAGGACTTTCTACGGGAAACTGGCTTGTATACAAGTTATACATGCAGAAAACCATGAAAATGGTCATGCAGCCAGCCCGTTCACCTGGATTTAAACATCAGAATGATCTACCAAGTGTTCAGCAAATTTATCACTCAGCCGGTGGTGGGCCCTTAAGCAAATTTAATTTTTAATGACCTCAAAAGAAGTAAAAATGCTCCTGATAATTGGAGTTCTGCTGCAACATATGCACTCCTAAAACAAAATATATTTACAATAATATATACAAAAAGAAACATAGTAATAAGCCCCAATTTTTTTTACCAGTCCTGTGCTATAGCTGCAGGATTGAAGTAAATTAAACATAAAGCATCTAAAGTTGGATTAAGTTAAAGCATTAAATTGGAATCAAAGCAAGAAAATTCCTCAACAATATTAATAATTGCAACCGTAGATAGGAAGTTATACTGGATCTAAATATATTAAAATTAAAATAAGAATTCATTGACAAACTCGAAAAATAAAAATTAAAAAAGGAAAAAATATAAAAATCAATCTCCTTTTACTGAAACTCAAATTCAGAACTCACCAAGGGGAAATCATTAATTGATTAACCCTCCCTAGTGCTTGCCAACACTGAGGTAAGGAATGATCAAGATTCTTAATATCATCCTGCAATAGATTCTTCCAGGCATTCCTCAGTTGCTACTCCAGATCTGCTACATTTCAGCATGCCCAAATCTAGTGGCTCACCATATCGCATATATGTTCAATTAATAAAAGGTCTGGTGACCTTCGATGGCCAAGAAGAGTATCAAAAGCTTGGAATTCACTACTGAGCACTATGCAATGCCAATTGGCTGGCAGCCATGATGGTCAGCTATGACATGACTTTAGACAATTCTGTCAAAGCTGTGAGGTTACAGGCAGTCTTAAAAGCTGCTGTGGGCACAACCTTGGCTCAGCCAAGCACCATGAGATGGCAGATGGTGGTGCCATGAATGAAATGGAAGAGGCTCTGCAGGAACCATGGCGGCAGCCAATCGTTTAACATGTGCCCACCGCTGATCACAATAAAAAATGTTTTAGTTTTCAATAAAATTCTATGTGAAGGTTTTCCCATTTTTAATGAAATAGAAATTGAGTCCTACACAGATACTAGCACAAAGCAAAATTGTGACCAATCTTTTTTTTTTTTAATGTGCATGCATTATTTACTCTAACTATATATTGACCTTGGAAAAGTAAATAATGCCCGTCTTCTAACAGATATTCTAGAATGTGCTCTTAGGGACAAAAGGGTTGGGAACCCCTGCTGTAGAGCGTTGGATAGCACACCCTGCCATTGGGTCAGTTCGAACCTGTCACACGATCACCCAATCTTGCCTTGCATTCATGTACCTTCATTTTCCAGAGCCTTGATTTTGCTGATGAATAGTTTGCAGAAATCACTGTTGCCAGAACCTTTGCAGAGCCATGTCCAAACAGTGCAGGTGGTCGCCTATTGCTCAATATGACCAACCAACTTCACATATCTCCACTGTGCAAACAAATTTAAAGTCATCCAGTTGTCTATTAATTCTTCAACAACATCACAATGTCATTATTGGTTGTGCATCGAGGAAATTGCAATGCTAATAAAAGGAAAAGATAAACTGCCTGTGACTGTTGCCATTTTATACTACTTGCATAGTAAAGACATGCACTGCGACTGAAGTTAACATTTACTGGCCTTGAAAATTTAATCATTTGCATACTTGGTATGAAGGAATTTGCAAACATAATTTTAAAATGATCGGATTATTTTTTAAAGGTGCATCTCTTTTTCTTAAAGAGTTTTATTTAATTTTTTAATACATACAGATTTATTATCAACAACAAAATTGTAAACTCTCACTTTATAGAATCCTATTCTCTACATTCTATTTTTCAGTATTAGATTATTAAACTACAGCAAACCACATTATGATTTTCAACTAATGAGCGTGATGCCTTTATGGAGAAATTTTATGATTAGCTGGTCTTTATTTATGTTACATATTAGAAAAACCATGAAAATCTGATGCAACCACTCTGTTTAGCTGGCAAGAACAGAACTTAACCACTAATATTTTCTGATTTTAATGAGGCAATAGTAGTCAAATAATACTCCAACAGTCAAAATATTAACAATTTTAATTAACTTTAATAACATTTCTGAAGAACATTTTAACTCTCTTCTCTTCCATTGCAATAATCTCATATAATCTGTATAATTTTTCCTACTATGCATATGTAACTCAATCACAAGAGTAATTTTGGCCGTTCAAAAAATAATCACCTTACCTTAGGCAGCCTGAAAAGTTATATGCTTTATTTAAAAGCTTACTTATGAGAAACACAAAATTATGCAATTAAGAAAATGCATATAAAATAATGATTATTTTGTTGATAATGACACATTAATTATGCACATAAGTTTGTTATAAATTTCATAATTAAAATTACTTTAAGGGTTGGGTTATTCAATTACGGCAAAGCACACGAGGGCTATCTGCCTAAAGGGAGGGATGCCTTCGTGGAGGACTTTCTAAGGGAAACTGGCTCGTATACACGTTACACATGGGGAAAACCACGAAAACGCCCATGCAGCCAGCCCGTTCGCGGGATTCGAACCTCGGACCGAACTACCAGTGTTCAGCGTCTTTACCGCTCGGCCGCTGGTGGGCCAAATTACTTTAAGGATAAATTATAATCAAATTTTGGGAAAATATAATATTAAAAAGAACACAGTGAAAATCAGCAACATTTGTGAATTTTATTAATAACTGATCTTTTTGCATTTCTTCATGGACTTTTCATTAATGGGTCATTTAACAATTTCATTCGTGCTTTATAGTAAAAAAAATTTTGTTTACATATGTTAAATATGAAAGCGATACTAACTGACAATTTTCAAATGATAAAAAGGTGATGCTACAGAATGCATAAATGCAGAACACAGTGAACCAAATTTTTAAACTTTGAGCAACAAAGAAATTATTCATGACACAGATCTAGAAAACAATAAAAACTACAGTGATACTCAGTGAAATGAATGTGAAAAATTAGACATATAGTGCTTTTTTTTGGGGGGGGTTATGGCAAAGTACACCGGGGCTACTTGCTTAAAAAGAGGAATGCTTTTACAAAGGAATTTTTAGGGCAAACTAGCTCATATATGCATTTTATATGGGGAACACCATGGTAATTTCATGAAACAAGCTTGTTTGCCTGCTGAGCAACTACTAGGCATTAAAGCTTCGAAGCTCTTTAATATTTAAGAAACATCCCAGACACTTTTCTTCTTTTTTTTGATCAGAAATCTTTGATCTTGTTACCTTTTGTTGTCAAAAAAAAAAATCATCATATATATTCAACATATATTGTCAAAAAAAAAATTCTCATAAAAATGCATGTATGAAATTTCACAAATTTTCAGTTTGTGTAAATTTTCATGAAGTTTGTTTACTCTAGTTTTACCATGATTATTTTTATAAAGAAATAAAATACTGTATGGATTATTTGTTAACTGAAGGAAATAAATTTTATCCAATGCTAAAAAAGCTTCTTACAATATTGATAATTCTATCTGAACCCTTACTTTCAAAATTTCAAGTAAACAGTTTCAGAAAAATCTTGTCAAAAGAAACAAATTGTATGACTTAAAATTTAGTCTCTGTTAAGTGAGTTTTTGATTATCTAAAATGATTATTACAGTTCCAATAACTTTGGATAATTATAAGGTTATATTGCCCAAATTATTATTGTGATGAAAAGTACAATTAAATTCTTTAATAATAATACAATAACTTCTTAAAATGTGCTCTTTTTAAATTAATTTCTCAAATTAAATAATAATAAATAAATTAACAAAACAAAGTAACTTTGGTAAAATAAAAAAAGAAGAAAACTAATTTTTGATATACGTATAAAAATATTTCACACAAAATTAAGAAAACAGTACCTATGGTCTGAAGGGTCTAATTTTATAGATTCAGAGAATAAATCTGCTGCAGCTTGATAATGTCCAAGACTTGCCATTTCATTGCCACGTACTAGAACAAGAAGCAACAGTCAAATATTCTTTTGCAAAATAAATAAATAAAAAAAAATAGACACATGGAATAGCAAAATATACGAACTTTTATGCAAAATGAAAAATTAATGTATCATGCTGAAGTTTTTCCAAGATTTATTAATTATTATTCATTCAGCTTTAAATAATGCTAACGACTGAGTTAAACAAGCATAATATACTGCAACCCTTTCTCGATACCAACACATTTTTCGTATGTCTTAAACTAACCATTTCATTCAAAATGTAAGTATACAGCGCTTTAGCTTTTTAAAAGAATAATTCTGTCTTTTACATTTATCATAGGAAAATTATAAAACGTGTCCCCCCCTTTTTTTTTTCAAATTGAACATTTGTACATGATTAAATGATTAAACTTTGGTTTACATGTTTAATTCATCCCTGAAAACATTCATGATCCAAAAAGTGCACACACCGAATCTATTTTCCCCCACAGGCATTAATATAAAATAGATTTGTATGTTCTTAGGCCACAGATGATTACTTATTTAAACTTTAGAATTGTACTTTGTATACAGGTTTACAAAACAAAACCTTTGGATATCATTAAATTTAAGACAAAATAAAAGTTAAAGACAATATTAAATAGATAAAACAGGTGAAAATTTAATTTTACTGTACAAAGGGGAATGAACAGCATGGGTAGAAATTGATGAAGAGGAGAAAAGATGAGATGCTCTTATTTGGATTTGGATGAGGAGACTCTTTTCATAACAGCATCAGGTTACAGTATTCCTGAGGCATCTTCCTTCACGTTTTCTTTGTCTTTTCGTCATTCAACTCTGCTTGAGACTCACTGGGCCTTCGTTTCATTAAAAATTTGTCCCATGTTATTTGTTGTTGCCTATGTTTTAAAATGCTTTGAAAATGAGACATGGCATTCTCACTGAAAGTTCACATGATGTAGCTTGCTACTACTTCATCAGAGTGCTATTGCCATGTGAAAACTTTTCATCTTGTCCCATTTTGCATGAATTTCTTGGATAAGAGAAAACTGGGGTCTTTTTTCTTTTTAAGACATTTCTTCGACAATCACCTTTTGCTGCTGCTTCTCAAGCTGTTGTTCTGCAGTTCTTTCTTCTTGAGCTCATTTTTATAATCTCTAGTAAATTCTTGTGTTCACTGTTATTTTTCAAGTCCAAGTCAAGTCAACACTATAAATTACAAAGCCCTCAAAGTCTCTGCCTGCAGTACAATATGATCATAATTTTCTCCATGCCAAATTAAAGATACTGTGAGAAACTTTCAGCCATGCTTTTGTCAATGAGATTTAAGCAAGTGGAAATGTTAAAATGATGTTTCAAGAAGTCCCTGGGTATTAATTTTGTGGCATAAGTTACCTCAAAATAGCTTTGATAATCACATGTAGCCAACTAGAAGTTTCATAACCAGGCAAAGTGTTTTGTTATCTAAGACATTTTTTCTTCAGATAATTTGTTCATGAACAAATTATTCATGGTGTGAGGCATTCTTGTCCAAGTTTCCACTATATTTACCAAATTTGGAAATATAAAATTAGTGCAGAAGTATTCAGACTGAATTAATCTATATCACACTACTGCTTTAAAAAAATCAAAGTAACTTTTTTTTATCTGCTTCATTCTGCACAATCAGATTTATTAAATTTAATTTACTATAATTTAGGGAAACTAATACAGTGAATCCTCTCTATGCCAACCACTCATGATTCCAGGTATATGTTCTTCTGTGGTCATCTTAGGCAATCTTTGTTCAATGCTGATACATATTTTTCTTCTAAAAAATATTATTTTCAGAGGTCTCAGGGAGATGGCCATGTGGACAGGGTTCACTTTAGCTTATTTCCATGGAAAGTTGCACAACACATTTAATAAAAATACATATTAAAAGAGCAATTAATGCAAGAGCAAGAAAAATAATCATACGCACGGGCAAGCTGCCGACTTCGCAACACAACAGAAGTTGGATCCTCAGTTACCTAAAAAAAGGTAAGAAATACAGTTTTCTTTCCTTTTCAAATACATTTTGGTTATAAAATGTAATTAAATCTTACTGTTAAAACACTTTCCATCTTTAAAATAGAAACACATTGAATTAATTACATGAGATAAAATATTGCTTGGGTAATTTTGTTTAAATCACATAAATAAAACTCTTAACTTGTTTTTATATAGAAAACAAAACAAAAAAATTAGCTAAACCTTAAAATAATTACATGAGCATAAAAATAAACAAATAATTTTGCATTTGAATTAATTAAAAAAAACTCCATATGCAATTAATATTTAACTTTTACATGCAGCCACATACCTTTGCTGTAGATTTCTGTATGGGAACAGCATGAGTTTCCTTTTTGGCATCTGGAATTGGAACATGTTTTTTCTTTTTAGCAATAACAGCTACAAAGGCACTGGAAGTATCAATGTCCTGAAATATCAGACAAATACCACTACATAAAATGCAAGCAGTTTGTCATATTCATAAGCTGCACAAATATATTAATACACAGCTTTTTATTTTTATTTCTTATGAATTGCAAATGGTGTCTTATTCTGTAAAGTATATTACAAAAATAAATGTGCTTAAATAAAAAATAAATTCCGTTTAAGAATAATCCATAACATTCATTAATAAAATCCATATGCTTCTCTCCAAAAAGTACTTCTGGGGTGAAGACTTAATAGTTAACAATCAAACTTACATGAAATTACATATAACATGAAAGGGCCTATAAATAAAGTAGCGATTTGAATTTGGGCACACAAATGTCAGATGTCAGATAATCATAGCCAGAAGACTAGAAAATTTTAATAAACAAGTGTTCCCTGTAATTTTTTACTACTAATGTGCAACTTTTTTTTCCTACAAGAATTATGTGACTTTTATTCCTTACTCTTACTTCTATATTTAAATTAATTCTATTTTAATAACATTCATTATTTTCAAAAACACATATATTAAAAAAATATGCCTTAATTATAAAAATTAATATACATATAAACATAAAATTATTTACTAAATTATAGCTTAACTCTAATAATAATAATGTTTAGATTTATGAAAAATTTGTGAAAAAAGTATATATTACTCTTTTATATATATTAAGTATACAGTATATTAAATTCTCATGTGTCTTTAAAATTTAACCAATCGGCATATACGTGATCGAGATTTATACTGCTTCCACCATTTAAATATGCTTCTACTTGCATTAACATGTCTAAGTGAACTTCTTTCAAACAATTTCTTCATTTGAATTAAAATAACAGCCTGGATAACAAGTACTGGAAGAATTAAAGCAACATGAATCAGCAGAATAATCATAAATTTGCTGGACTTCCTTCTTTCATTCTTATTGCCTTCTCTCATTCTCATAGTCAATACGTGTTGAACCAAGGAATTGGTTTACTCGATCTGGAACTTATGCCTAATGAATGTTCTAAGCTCTTGGAGTTACACTCAGACTCAGGGTTAGATGCTTTTGTATTTAAGACTTCCTTGGCTGTCGCAGGAAACCTCACAAAGCGCAAAGTGCTGTTGCAGTCAGCAAAGTTCTCTGACTCTTTTGTTAGTTATCAATAGCTACAATAATGGTGAAGATCACATACCAACAGCTTTCGATTGCTAATACTGATTGGGATGATCCATTTTCAAATGGCATTGCTGGAAAATAGATTCAGTTTCAGAGAGAATTTCCAGCTGTTGAGTTTATCAAAATTCCTAGGTATATCCGTGCAGAGAAAATGCAGTTGCAAGCATTTTGTGATACTTCAGAACTTGCATAAGCAATACTGATTTATTTATGGCAAGAATATGAAGGTGAATGTAAAATGAATATTCTAATCACAAAGTCTAGGGCTGCTTCTATAAAGGGGACGGTGGACTTTAAAAATCAGTTTTTGTGTTTTCAACAAGAAATTTTATACATATACATATTATAACATCATTTTATAAAATATATGTTCAAAATTTCAATTTATTTTAAATTAAAAAGTTTGAAAACAAATAATTAATTACTTTAATTAAATTTAAAATGCTCCTTGCACTCTAATTTTCAATATTTTTTCCTAATTTTTCCTTTTAGTTAGTTGTAAAGACTTGACAAAAGTTTTTGTGTATCCGTTATTGAATATGATGGATCAGAAATTTTTAAAAAGAATTTTAGTGAATTTATACCCAGTTTTTGGAAAAATGTCACCTTTTGTTAAACATTATCACAAGTTTAAACTCCTTAATAAACTCATATCCAAAAATGCATACACAGAGCTACTGTAACATATAATAACATTCCAGTTTCAGTTTCAACATTCAATTTCTTCCAAATATCATTCATTTTTAACTAAAAATGTGTCGCATGGAGTACTTTCAAAATATACGAACTGCGAAAAAATTTGTTTCGAGAAAACCAGATTTAAAGTTTTTCTTCAAATTTACCTTTAATACATGGTCATGACAAACAGCAAATGAACTTTAAATATGAATTTGTAAATGCTAGATAACATTTTTGTACCATTTAACTATTTTTAATCTCATAATATTAAATAAGACAAAAATAAACATATCACAAATTGGTATGTGATTCGAAGTTATAGGTAGGAACAATTTATGCATTATAACCAATGAAAAATTTAAAATTCACCTGCACTATATATTTTACCTTCATTTGTTACATTTAAATTATCTTTTAATGCTTTAGAATATTTTTTACTATGTCTGTTTTTTTCCAAGCAGCTAAACAATTTTATCAAAATATACCATAGACATATTTTTATACAATGTTCAACTTTTTTTTTCATATTATCTGAATTTTCTTCCTGCAATGAATAAAATATTTCTACAATTTGATAAAATAAAGTTAATTTTAAACAAGATAAATTTAAAAAAGAATACTTTCTAGAAATTTGAAGAAAATTAAATCAAAAAAATGCCTTTAATTCAATCAATTGTTAAACAGAGATTTAATTCCTTAAAAATAATAGATTTTTTTTATCATTTCTGATGGGATACTTTTATTTATTTAAAAACTAAATTTGTTAGAACTAAGTGCCATACTTATATTATTTGGCTTCTTCAAAAATAGTCAGAATTAATTACATTTATTTATTTATATTCAAGTATTATTATTATTAAAGTATTACCTCTTCTTCAGATGACAAATCTGCATCTTTAGAGCTGGAAATAAAAAAAAAGAAAATCAAAGTTGTGTGTATATATAATGTATGTCTATATGTATGTATATATATGTATATGTATACAATGTTTCGAAGTTTTAATTTTATTCACAAAGATGCATAATAAAATTAAAACTAATACTATGACAAAGTTTAACTATATGCTTACTTTTTAATTTGATCAGTCTGACTACTAGCAGATGCAGCATTTGCCTAAAAAAAATTTTTGTACATTTTCAATACAAAACTGTTATTTTACTTAATATAAGCAACTCCTTTATTATGACTTAAAACATTAGCTAATTTATAAAATTTTGATACTTAACATTACACATTATTTCATACCTTGGTGTACTTTGGCAATTTTTATATATGAAGAAGAAGAATGAACTGCAAGTATAAACACTTACATAAAGAATTAAATAGATTTCTTTCCTTCATTTAGCTGCAAAATGTCTGTTAAAAAAAGACATTTTTAAATCCAGGCTGGGCAGATTCTCAGTCTTCAGTGGAGAAAACAACTCCTATTACAGTTATAATAGTAATACTTTGGGGATTATACATATAAGTCATTTGTAACTGGCAAATTTCCATGTTTTCAAGTGGTACCATAATTTAACTGTAAACACTTACATAAAGAATTAAATAAATTTCTTTCTTCCATTCAGCTGCAAAATGTCTGTTAAAAAAAGATATTTTTAAATCCAGATTGGACAGATTCTAATCTCAGTCTTCAGTGGAGAAAACAAGTCCTATCACAGTTATAACAGTAATGCTTTGGGGATTATATATCTAAGTCATTTGTAACTGGCAAATTTTCGTGTTTTCGAGTGATACCATAATTTTCCTCTCAGCACAGCTAATGCGCACTATGCGGATAGACTGGAATTTTCTTAAAATTCACCTGGAAAAGTCAGGGAATTTCATTCTCCTGTTTGAGTGGCAACCTTATCTTAGTTTATACCTTGACTTCTCTGCTAATATATATTATAATTACTTAAAAAAATTTTCAGAATACATATCTGTGTATCTAAAGAGCATGACTGATTTTGTGATAATAAATCATTTGTGAGAAGCCAAGATACAAACTAACAGAGGGTTGCCACTCAAACAGAAGAATGAAATTCCCTGACTTTTCCAGGTTTCCAGGTGCATTTTAAGAAATGAGATTAGAATCTGCCCAATTTGGATTTAAAAATGTCTTTTTTTAGCAGACATTTTGCAGCTAAACGTTTCTATTTAATGATATTTTTAAATAAATTCAGGTATTTTATATTTATTTAGAAGCATACATAAGCAAAAAATATGTGCACTAAATGTCATGATGGCATGCCATCATACTGCTAGAATTAGTTTCAATAGTATGCCAGAGAAAACTGCCTGAAATTTGAAAGTATTATTAACTAATAATAAATAAGTTTAAAAGGAAGAAGCCACATTAAATGATATGAATAACATTAAAATAAAGTTTTACTTAAAGATTAAAAACTGAATTACAATAATCAACAATTTAGTTAAGTTATATTAAATGGTTAGCCTAGGTGACTGATTATTATTTTCTTTATTTTACTGAAAATTTATAAATAAGGCATTTATTAAAAAGAAAAAAAAAAGGGTTTAAAAATTTTTGTAAAATGCTAGTATATGGTTACAGCCTTGGCACAATTTTGAAAATTGTCGCCAACACAAAAATGACCCATTTATTGCTCATCATAAATGTCTGGTTTACTGTTCATTATAATGTCACCAAATCCCATGTGTACCACATCCTAGGATTATACTGATTTTGTTTTACATGAGAATGGGAAGCTATTTTCTTTCGTTCAACATGCATTATACATGCGCATGCAAGTCTCTCGATTCTTGAGGTTGCTAGAAACTTGCTTCACCAGAGAAAAGACAATCTGACTGGAGCTGCAAAATTTGCTCTATGCCAGCTGCCCACATGACGGTCACGTAATACATAATTTGCCAAGAAAGTGATCGCTTCCAACGTTGGCGCAAAAATCGCTTTTTTGAGGATCGCTGTATTTAATTCCCTGACTTTTCCAGTTTTGATTTAAATATTTAAATTCCATGACTTTTTTAGTCAATTTTTTTATTCTCTGACTTTTTCCGGTTTTTCAGGTACCGTGGCAAACCCTGCTAAGATGTCCATTTTGGAATTATAATCAAGAGGATTACTTATTCGTGGCCCTTTTGGGGAACTTTAAGGATTCAGGGTCTAATGCTTCACCATTTGGAAGGTTAAGAGCATGATTTCACTGCACCACTGCCCCACTTTTTTTAAAAGAAAGGAGTGCATAAAAAGAGGAATTGAGAAAGAACTTGCAGAACACAGGTTGAACTTACAAATACATCTTACACTCTTATGTTTTTTCTTTTTTACTTCATAAAGAGTAAATTTTTCTTTGCTTTTATTTTTTATGTTATTTTATTTTTTTCTGTGTGTCTGAGTGTGTGATTTAAATTTAAGCCTTGAAATGTATTCGATGAATATTCTCCATTTACATTTATTTTAAATTTTGAGTAGCTTACGAAAATAAAATGATGTAAGAACCTGCATTACCTAACAAAGTTATAAAATAAAAAACTGAAAAATATTTAAAACAGTTATGAAAAATAAAATTGGTAATGACAATTTTTTTCCAAGAAAAGATTAATTTGATTGCTTTTCAGCTGCATGTCATTACATAATATAACACGTAAAAAAGAAAAGAGCAGTTGATATCACAACAGAATTTCAGTGCCAACAGATAAATTAAGTTTTCTTTTCTTTTCCCTTTTATCAAATAGAAAAAATTTAAATAATTAAATTAATTCAACAGATAAATTAAGTTTTCTTTTCTTTTCCCTTTTATCAAATAGAAAAAATTTAAATAACATTTCTTTAAATTAATTTTAAATATTATTTAAAATTTAAACAAAAAAAAATAGGAATTGAAAAACTAGAAAATATCAGTAGTTTATAGATATTAAAAGACAATGCGCATCAATTCCTCCCATGAACTTTTTTTTTTTCCTTCTTTTGAAGGAAGCAAAAAATGTTAATAGAGAACTTTGCAAAGCTTCATACTATAAGATTCATAAAACATCTTTCTATGGAAAAAGCATGCAACTAAAAATCGCAAAATAAAGCTGAAAAGAAGCAAAATATCAAAATATATATGCTATAAAAGAAATTTCAGAAGATGAAAGAAATTTAAAACAAAACTGCTCTTTATTTAAT
>KK121739.1:81839-113120 GCA_000611955.2 Stegodyphus mimosarum | reverse complement strand
ATAGGCACTATTTAGTACTAATATAAATAAATGTGTTTAAGTGACTGATATTTTTAATAAACATATTTTGGATACTTATGAAAACAAAATACCTAAATCTTAGTCTGCATTTTTTTAAAATCATTTTTAGTTTTGTGTAACACAGTTTTGCAAAACATTGCTTTTTTCTTGGAACACAATCACGATGTTATATATAGTTTACATGAATCAATAAAAATATAAAACACAGGAATAAAATTTCAAAAAGAAAATTATTATTTGAACTACCGATTTTACGTTTTCCCCTTGTTCTGATTTTTGTTGTTTTTTCCTTTCCTTTCTTCTCTGAAAATAAAGTATTTAAAACTGGTAATTTATCCAAATTAAAAGTGAATGATAAAATTAGTTCTTCAGAGAAAATTTCTCATTTTATGACTGTCACCACGAAAAAGTTTCAAAGAATCAATAAATACTATAAATGATATTTACCTTCTTCTTAGCTCTCCTCCTTTCAGCTTTTAATTTTTCTTTTTCTTCTTCCATAATTAAGTCAATAGCTTTATTTTCAGCCTAAAAGAAATTTACAAAATGGCTTAATAATTTGGCATCTTTTACATTTCATAAATTTCAGACTATATAAACTGTACATTGTTACTATTGAGTGTATAATTTGCTACTGCACACTGAGTAAATAAACTTACAATATAGTACAAAAAAAAATTTTTCAGAATTTATGAAGAATCTGCAACTGTACAGAAAAGTGAATGGATTGCTTAGATATATATATGTGTGTGTGTGTGTGTACCTATAAACTGGCTCTATTTTTTCCACATTATCTTTATATCAAGAGTCAGGATAAGAGAGAGTCATTCTACTCATTCTTTTAGTTCAAATAAATAAATTTCAAAACAAACTTATACAAAAAGTTTAGATAGGAGATTTAAAAAAATAACCTAATGTTGTTCTATGTCTTACTTACTGAAAGGGGCATTTCCAAAGCAAGAAGACAAGTTAATGTTGATTGAAAGAAGATGATAGCAGTGATACTAAAAAGAAATGGTACAAAAGAATTTGATTTGCTGTACAGGCTTAGTTATAAGACACATGCAGATAAGAAAAATTGATAAGAAAAGTTGAGAGAAATGTGATGCTGTAAATAAAGAACCATATAAACAATTAGACTAGCAGCTCACATAATGATGCTGCACCAATGAACTGCTTATGACATGCATGTTTGTTTACATGCGTAAAAAACACTAGTTCTCAAATTAATATAATTATTTAATTACGAAATAGTTTCAACAGCAAACTTGTGAACATGTGCATAAGTATGGAGCACACTAAGGTGTACTGTTGATAATAAGGGGGTTCTAAATATTTAAAGTATGGCTTTATAAATGCAATTCATTAATGCTTCGTAAATAAAATTATACGCAGATAACAAAACTTCCTTAATAAGAGTAGAGAATATACCCATTTTATAACAAAAATGTAAAAGTCATCTTACAAACAATGATTCACTAATTAAAAATGCTTAATCTTTCATTCCTTTTACTACCTTCATTTGTAAACAACTAGTGTTAATATAAAATGTTGAATGTGCACAGTGTTGTATAATATCAAATCAAAATGCATAGTTCTTTTTGTGTAATATGCTAAGTAAAATTGTAACGTTCATGCATGGTGCTTTTCTTTAACAGGACCCAGGAACAAAATGCTTTCATTTGCTTTTGTGTTGAAGTGCATATAATCATTCTTCAATGCATTTGTGCCTTATGCTGTAATTATGCAATTTGCTATTTTTTAAAGCAAAACAAACTGCTGTGTACAAAGAACAACAGTTTCATTCTCCACATGTACACAGTAACCATTTTTGCTCTTTTTTGCCCCCCAAAAAATCACAGAATTTTAAAAATTTGGCATAACGCACACTCTTTATATTACATACATTCAACATCATACATATATTTATTATATACATAAAACAGTTATTATTTTCATGATGCTTTATGCATCATTAAGGTTACTGGCATATTTAGTTAGATTTTGTGCCAGTGTTTACATCTGGCATTAAGTGGTGCCCCATCAACAGAAAAGAACACAGTGTATTTATTTTCCAATGAAAACTTTGTTCTGCTCGTAAGATAGTTGGTTAGTTGGTGCAAGAGTTTCAGGATATGAGGACTTACAGGGCAGTTACCTTAATATTTTTGGTATATCATCCAAGCTGATCAGGATTACATATTTTATGTCTATTAAATGACCTTACTTACACATCTTGATCCACCTAGCAGCAAAAAATGTTCTCATTAGACAGCTATAAGACAATTTTTTCTTCTCGAACAAAGGTGATGTTGATCTACGGAATTATGCCTTGATGATAATTGAGTGTTTTGTACTCTCAGATGCTTACATTGTCTAGGCCAAGCTTTTTCATTCCAAGAATTGTAACGAATTGAGATGGAGAAACAGTTTCACAGGGTCTCAAGCCCACAATCCTATTCTGGGGTTCACTAATATCTGATTGCACATATTTATGTGTGACAAAAGGTGTTGGTGAATAACTCCTGTTGGACTGATAATTATAAGAAACTGAGTTATTCTTTTCTTTTTAATTTGTAGTACTTTTTTTTGCATTTGTAGTTTGACTTTTTAGGTATAATACTACTGTCATTTGAATACTGTGGGTTGAATTTTCCATTTTTAGAGAAAAGATTTGGACCCAGCAGCTTCATCCATCACGGAATCCAACAAGGGAATGCAGATTCCAGTGCCAGGGCTAACTGGGTCTAACAATCTGAAGCCCCACAGTCAGCTTTTCCTAAAGCTTATTCCCAAGACACTCAGCCTAAGGACTACTGACCAGACAATTGACACTAGTGGGAACAGTTAACTGCTTCCCATTTCATTCTGAAGCAGAGGCCAAAGCAGTGTGTTGGGGACAGTACCTTGCCCCTCGACTACCAGGACCCTCCTTTCCAGCCTCACAGGTCACAATGCATGGCAAACGTGTAGATGGTTTTCTCGTTATGAGAAACTAAAAACAAAGGGATGTAACAACATCTCTCTTTGAGTCCCCTCCTCCAAAAAGGAAAACCACAAAAGAGAGGAAACAAAGGATACGTTCAGACAATAAGAGATGGAAAATAGGAAAGATCACTAGGGTTTCAGGATCATATTCCTGTTTTATTCAAGGTGACTCCCTGAAGGGCTAGGGTAGCTTGGGATTGCAACACCTATACTCCCAAAGAATATGCCCCTGAGGCCTCAGCTCATAAGAAAAAAATTAATTTGCTTTTAGTTCCCTCTGAAGTTACCTAATATTATCACCTTTTACGAGGTGTGTTTGAGGACTATTCAACAAATGATTTGTGGAAACTTAAATTCTCTAAAGGATACAACAATGGCATAGCTACATGGAAGTGACAGAGGCAGTCCACTCTTGCCAGAATGTTTTTGGAGTAGCATTTTCCATGTAAAACATTATTTTAAATGGTTAATCATGTGGATTATCAGGCAGTAAGTGAAAAGATTCTGAATTGCCATATAGAGTTAAACTGAAAATTAAAACAGTTTTTATACTACATACAGTATTCAAAGAAATCAAAGATTTCTAGAGCCACATACTCATTATACCCTCTTTTCTGTAGAATTTTTTAATGTAAAATATGAATACCAACTAAATTTTGATCACAGTGACATTAACAAGAAAGAATTCCTTGTTAAAATAGATATATTAATTACAGAAAACTCAACAGGGGTATGGAAGAGTAGTCCTTTTGAACTTTGTAGTTTATTTGAAAGTACAATCTCAAAAACAATGTTCAAAATACTGTAAAACTACAGAGAACATTCCTCACAATTACTGTAATTGCAAGCTGTAAGAGGTTTTCTACATACAAATCCTTTAAGAAGTATTTAAGATGTAGAAATGTATATGTTTTCATATAAAAAAATCGTTCAGTAATGTCTAGATAACAGCACATGAAGCAATAAAGTTGACTTCTACAAAGATGTATATTGATGATTTCATGAACAACAACAACAAAACAAAACAAAACAAACAAAAAAGGGACATAATATAATTTTAAAATTCTGGAATTAGAGTTTTACTTTAAAAATAAACAGAGTTTTAAGTTAATTACCTATATGTATGTCATTTTAACTTTTTAATTATTAGCTCGCATATCGGAAGCGAGGGCAAATACAGGGACAACCTCAGAAACCAAACTCAGGGATCACCCAGGATGTGCAAAAGCTCTAGCACCAAAGGTTTCTCTGGTGCAAAAGCACCAGAGAAAGGTGTGTTAATAAATTATACTTATGTATTAATGGAAATCTGCTATATAGGCAATAACTTTCCACTAGTGGTAATTTGCTAATAAATATCTTACCAGTTATTACAATTATGTATAATCATAGTTGTCTTCTGTAACTGTAAATTTAATATTATTGTACTTATTTCATCTTGGCCATCACCCCTACTTCAGTTTCATCCATCTCTGGGATTCACAAAATTGAAGCAAAATGATATATTAATAATCACTTGAAAATTTAGAAGACATATGAAATTGAATATCCACATGGACTAAACTACATTTAATTATTTAATAATGAAACTGGAAATTTCCTCTCAATGTCTCACTTTTGTCCTGCATATTTAAGCTCAAATTTACTGACTGCAATTGTGATTCTGAACAACATAAAAAAGAATTATTCTTAAAATACATCTGTTGGTTTTTTGTTTTTATTTTGTAAAGCTGATCACTATGACATCATATTACCTGTTCTCTTCCAGTATTCATATGTTAAAACTATTAAACCAATTCAAAATGCACTTAATGCTTTTCCTGAAAGTCTGCATATTGCATTTCTTGCCATAAATGCAGAAAACAATTTATTTATAACAAAGCTGACAAACAAAATATGTTATTGTTCAGCAAAATCACTTCACGGTAGTTGAGATTTATTATTTTCATACAACATCTACTAAGTCTACAGCGAACAACAGCACAGAAATCTGGAGTTAATTAAAATCAACTTGTAAAAATAATAGCCTCAGTTTAGAGATTTTTCTTAAAAAACATATTCCAAAAGATTTTTTAAAAAGTTATATGAAATGTTAACCTTCCAACCGTCCAAATGTTTGGTTCTAAAAAAGGTCAAGTTTCATAAAATGCAATGAAAAAAGGTATTTTTTTTTTTGTTTATGATTTAAAAATGGTCTTGTTTTCCACAGCTGGAAAAATTTTCATCTAAACAGCTTTAACCCTTAGTTACACAGGTGGTGCACAAAGTGCTACAGTTCTTGAAAACCTTTTCGTGAATTCCAAGAAAATCACGTGACTAACACCTGCTCCCAACCTAACTTTTGTCCATTTATTCGTTTCAGAAAAGGTAGCCATAAAATGTTGAAGGTCACAGTTTCCTGTGTTTAATTTCAGGGTTGTTTTCGACAAGTCTCTTGTGGCGCACAAAGTGCTACATTTGTGTAACAATGTAAGTATTTGTTTTCACACTTCATAATTTGTTTTTTAATTTTTGCATGATTAAAAAGTAATAGTAAAAAGTTGGAATTTAATTTGCCAATCTTTCAAATTATTTACTAATGTACAAAAAATAAGCTGACTTTCTTATATTTATTTCAGGTTTTTAAAGAGAAAAAATATAGTTCACCCTGATGATCATGCAAGACTTCAAGAGTTATCAGATGAAGAATTAAGCGAATATAATGATGAAGAATTCGATAATGACAGCAAAGAGCAGATACATGAAAGTGATCATGATTCTCAGTCTGAAATAGATGCCGATTCTGGTGAAGAAATTATAGAAACAAATGTCAGAAATTGTTATAACCAGAAAAATAATGAAGAATATAATATGTCCAAATAAAAAAAAATCTGCAAGTTTTTTTTTTTTTTTGTCAAATCTATTTTATTCCAGAATTTTCATTAAATTGCATACAAGATATTATTTTACACATTATGAAGATCAAATTGATACAATTAGATTTTAATTTCATTACTTAGCATACATGTTATTTATTTAAATATTATATTTACTAAATAATATTAAAAATGATGCCTTTATGACTGAAATATTGACTGGCGCATTTCATGCGCCAACTGTGTAACTATGCAACTTTCCCCACCTGTATAACAAAGGGTTAATAATGTGAACATAGTTCAAAATGCATGTATACATAATTATTTAAAAGTACCAGTAAAAATATTTTTGGATGTATACATATATATACCATGTGGCCATAATTAAACTGACAGTGCTCACAGTGTTCTGTAGCGCGATCTATTTGCGAGAATGACGCCACATTTTGTAGGAAGATTAAACAAGACGGGGGATGAAGAATTCCGCAAAAAAACAAATTAGTTCCAAAAGTCACTGCTAGGGGAATATTTGGCACTGTGTAATAGAAAATTGAGTGTTAACAAATGCAAATCAATACGGAAATTACCTTTTATTTTGCATTCAAATGAGGTTCAATATGGCTGTCATTGTTGTGGACCACATATCGCATTCTGTGCACAGTATGCACAACAGCAGAAAGTATCATGTCTGCAGGAATCTCCCGTTCAGTCCGTGATATGTTATCCTTCAACATAGTCAGGTCCTGGACCACTCCTTGATAAACCTTGGACTTAAGGTAACCCCATAGCCAGAAGTCGCATGGGGTAAGATCAGGCGACCGAGGTGGCCATGCAGTTGGAAAGTAGCGGCTAATGACTCTTTCTGTTGTGAATTTCTGTCGTAGCATCTGTTGCACCCGTACAGCAACGTGTGGAGGGGATCCATCTCGCATGAAAATCATTTCCCCCAGGCATTGTCTTTGCTGAAGTGCCGGAATGACAAAGCTGTTCAACATGTGGCAATATTTCTCTCCGGTAACAGAACAGGTTTCCGGTCCTGTCGGGGTAATGTTCTCATAGAAGAATGGACCTACGATAAATTCCGCTGTGAACCCACACCAAACAGTTATCTTTGGTGAATATAAGGTAATTGCTGTGACTGCATGCGGTGATTTGTCATCCCAAATTCGGCAGTTCTGAGTATTCACAGTTCCATTCAGGTAAAAGTGGGCCTCGTCTCCCCATAAGATTTTCCACAGCCATGCAGCATCCACCTCCATTCTGGCAAGAAAGGTGAGAGCAAAAGTCAATCGCTTATCATGGCCGGGGTACAATAACTCCTGTACACGGCTGATCTTGTACGGATAGAAGTTGATAATCTTTCGTAAGGTTTTCCATACCGTACTCCAAGGCATATCCATATTCTGAGCTACTCCACGAGCACTAGAGTTGGCAGCAATATTGTCTGGTCCTCTCTCAACAATCGCCGTGGCAACTGCTACGATTGTATCCTGTGGTACAGGTTTTCGTCCTCTGCCTGACTGAACCTTCAGAGAACCTGTTTTCTCAAACGTCGCAACCATTGCTTTCAGACCATTAACTGACACAGGACCGTTATCTTTACGCATTTTTTTGTGTGTTCTAAAAGCACGAAGAGCGGATGATGCGTTGCACTGGTTGAGGTAAAAGAATTTGACCAGTAACGCACGCTCGACTAAAGAAGGAGACATTGCACATAAACTTTCAATCCGATTGATTCGAAACGTAACGCATTGCCTTTTAAAACCAAAGCAGCTGGCACTGTGCCAATGGATGTAACGTGAAATTTGAATAAAGAACGTCTTCTGCTCAGCATACGTTATATCGCAGATCACGAGACTTTATCGGTGTTTATGTAGATTTTACGCTTTTTTAAAAGTGTTGCCATATTGCACTTGAACTAAATCAGAAAATGTGCATAATAAAAGGTAATTTTATTCCGTATTAATTTGCATTTGTTAACACTCTATTTTCTATTACACAGTTCCAAATATTTCCCTAGCGGTGACTTTTGGAACTAATTTTTTTCGCGGAATCCTTCGTCCCCCATCTTGTTTAATCTTCCTACAAAATGTTGCGTCATTCTCGCAAATAGATAGCACTACAGAACACTGTGAGCACTGTCAATTTAATTATCGCCACCCGGTATATATATATATATATATATATAGAAGCCTGACCAACTGGAAAGTTGACCTATAAATAAAATATATAATTTTAATCTTTGGTGTTAGAATTAAGAGAAATAAACAGATGACAGAAATCATGAAAGAATTTGTTATTTATCCGGTACTCGCCAATACATCACTAAGAATTTATTTCTGCCTTTTGATTATGAAATCTGATATTTTTTTAATTATTGATTGGCAACTGCATTCAAAATTGCATCAAATAAAATATGCAAGAAAAGAAAAATTACAGAGAAAAGTTCTCTGCCTTCATAAGAACTCAGATAAGTAAGAATGATAACAAGCTATACCACATTTTACTTTTGCTATTCTCCGTTTGCTTTTACCATATTTCCCTTTTCCTATACCATCTACTTCTCCCTTTTGCTGATTCCCTACATGCATTCCATTACTTACATGTAAATATCAGTCTCAGAATTGAAACTGACATTAAATAAAAAAAAAAAAAAAAAAAAGAAGAAGAATACATTTTTACTCTCTCTAGCCCTCTTCCAAAACACAAAATTTTAAAAAAGGGATATCAACAAGAAAAGGAAAAGAAATAAGAATGTTATCTTTGTAGAATCCCAAGCAGCTTCTACGATTTACAAATACTTGCAACAAACAATGTCATGGGTAGTATTTTTACTGATATGTCAGAAGGTACTGATTAACCAGCATATACTGTTACAAATTTTAAGAAATCTTTAGAAAAACAGTGTTCGTATATGTAATTTCAGATGTGCATATTTCATTTGCAATCCCCCAAAAGAGAAGATAAAAACACAAATTTTAAATTGAAATAATATTCAGAAGCACATAAAAAAAACTTAATACATTTTCCTCTATATTTTAAAACTAAAAAACAACAAGATTAGACTAACACTCACCTCTTTTTCTTCTAAGCAACAATATTACATGGAAAAGAGAAAAAATAAAATTTAGACTTGCCAAGAAATCAACATTCAATATCATTACATTTAATAAATAATACAAACATTAATCAACAAAGAATATCAGGATCAAAGCTCCTGAAAATATCTGGCATATTAGTGATGCTAATTTTAGAAACTTCACGATCTAATAAGGTTATTCAAATACAAAAAAATTCAAACATCTGTAATTTAATATTAATACAAATTTCTAAAAGACTGATAATGGATAGACAGTACATAAATATGATTAACCCTTAAACACAGAGGTGAGGTTTGTATGACTGCACCAATATTCTAGAACTGCAAAACTGCTTATAAGTTATTATAATTATTCTTCTCCTTTTCAGTACTTTCAAGTTGACATAAAATATAATTATTCCTAAATTTTTATTAAACTCTATCCATTAGTTTTTTTTTTATAATTTTTTTTTAAATTAGGCCGCGATCATATACACCTCACCTCTGCGTTTACGTTACTTTTTTCTTGAATGAGGTGGGGATGGCCTTTATTACTAGAGTCATTTTCAGCAGCTGACTTGATAAAAGATAGTGCCAAATTGGAAAAAACTTATTTTTTGATGGAGTTATCATCAGAATTACTGAAACCACATATGGAATGGAGGCTTCAAAAGCCAACTGTGAACCAAGAAAAAAAAAATGAGCATTCGGAGAGTGCTAGGAGTTTTCAGCAGAACCTATTCTAACCTAAATGTAACTCATACCTTTAAAAAGTATAAAACATGCTCTCTTTGTCCTCCTAGACCGAGAAGAAAAACTGCCTTGCCTATCTTATGTTTCAGCAGCAAGAATCTGCTATATAATGTGAATGTGTGAAGAGAATTTGCAAAAACTGTGTTGAAAATGCTTAAAATAATGTACTGCAGTTTTTTAATATTCTTTATATATAATCCTTTTTTGCATTATTTTATACAATCCAGATTCTGTTGATGGAAAATTCATTAAATAGTTTAGTTTGTACACATTTGTAAGTAAGTAGTGTTTATTTTATTTATTTGATCAAGTGCTCCATACTTTTTCATGTACGATTAAAAATTAATTTTAATGCATTAATTTTAAAGTTCTAAAAAGAAACAATTACTTTAATATAACAAGCAAAGTGTATTAATTTTCATATAACAACAGGAGTACATTATTTTAAAATTTTATATTTTTAAAATGCATAAAATAGAGTGCGGTCTGAGAGACTCCTCCTCTGTGTTTACGTAACAGAAAACGAATGTGTGTAAGCGTATTAAATTTGTTCTAATAGCTCTATTGAATGTACAGAGTGAGTGAAAATTATACACAAGTACTGAAACAATAGATGCAAAAAAATTGACATTTCTTTCATGCACAACACTATGGAAATTCAAAATGCCATAAAATTAACATATGACAATTCAAAATGCCATCAACATACAGCAATTCAAAATGTCATTAAATCAACACTATGGAAATTCAAAATGCTATTAAATTAACATACAGTAATTCATAATGTCATTGAATCATTAAATCAACAAGTTGTGCAAAGGAATATTAAACTAAGCATGTTCTACAACTATCCATTATGCAGCTTTATATGCTAGATGTCAGAGGAAGACATTTATTAATAACATATGACATCTTATACTTTTAAATTCAGTTTAACTCCCAGATGGGAGGAGACGGGAATACCTAGAAGTCAAAAGAATTCAGATGAACCAGTTTTATGCCACACATTCCTACTGGAAATTAAATTACCCTACTTAAAAAACTCTCCCTGTGATTATTTCTTAAGTCAGAGACAGAGGAACACATAGTTCTGGCTCCTGCAACCTATGATTTATCAATCAAATAATGATAAAAAAAGGCCAGTAAAATTGCATATTATGGGCCAGTTTGGCACACTTTCAAAAAATCGGCAAATCGGTTATTTTCTCGTGTTTTAGAAAATCGCTAAATGATCATATCGCCGTTTTAGATGGTTGCGAATTTGAATGAATCTTGTAAACATGCAAAAAATAGATCACGTAAACATGCAAAAATATCTAAAACAGAAGTTCAAGAAAAACAACAATAAAGTATTTGAAAGTTAATAACTACGTATTTCATGGGTTCAACAATATTAACACTTCAAATTATCATATACCATTTTTAAGACAATAGAAAAAAGAAGTAAAACATTTTATTACGAAATTTAATAAATTGCAATAAGCAGTAAATGAGCAATAAATGATCGGAAAGCACTGATCAATGATCGGAAAACAAGCTAAAAATAATGCAGAAGAAAAAGGACGATAAAATTGAAAATTTCGATCTGAAACATGAGCATTAGTATAGTAAAAAACAACAAAAAGTGGTTAAATAATTTTAACAACATAATTGATATTTTTACAGTAAATTTTTATTTATAATAAACAGTAGAAACTCACATTTGTTTATATCTGCACTAAAATGTAACAATACATTGGAGATAAAATTCAAAATGCGCACTCATTTCAACCATGTACTTAACCCCATATATTACATCAAATGAAAAGTACTTTTACTGTTGTTAATATTTAAATTAAAATCTGAATTGATCAAAACACCTCCATTCACACAAATCTGTCGCATCTTTCCTTTCAACTAATTTCATACTATTTTTACACTTAGGACATTTGTACATATTCGCAATCAAACCATAATGCACCATTCTATCACACATCTTTCGCCCTTATCTTGCAACCGAATCAAATAAGTAAAATCCACACGTTCAACTCTTTCGACAACAGCCACTTTGCTCACACAATCCACAAGAAGCACAGTGAAATCACGAAAATTCAAAAAGCTTGCTTAAATACTGTAATCTTAAACCCTACTGATTTTCATGATGCAAGAGGTTACCAGATTTGGCGCGATTTCACTTCATTTGGCGACTGGCGCCTAATCTGCAGTCTAGCCAAAAGTCCATAATGCATGCTTCTCAAACATGCACTGAAAATTATCACTAAGAGTTGTAACTATTATACTAGAAATTTATTATTTAACTACAACCATATTCTTAGTAGGACAGGTGGAGGAGGAGGTAGAATCTCAAGTCTATACCTAACATTCAGCCAATATTCTCCTTGGGGAAATTAAAGGAAAATTAAATTACATCTAATGCTATTTTTAGCTCCAAAATCTATCTATCTATCTACTATATATATATATAAAGAAAGCAAAATAAGGAGGAGGTAGAATCTTAAATCTATACCTAACATGCAGCCTATATTCTCCTTAGGGAAATTAAGGGAAAATTAAATTACATGTTTACATCTATAATAAAAAAGCAAATAAAATATAATATAAAATAATAGTTTTACACACAAAGAAAATTTTTATAACTTAATGTAAGCAATGAAACTGATCTCTAATTAATTACCTTGAAGGTGCTCACAATCACTTTCATTTTCACTATCAGACTCTAGGGAGTCAATATTAATTTCTTCCGCTAAAACAGAAAATAAGTTGGAAAATTTCAAACTGGAATACTAAAGTTAATATAATTGCAACATAAAAAAATTCGGTACGCTTACAATTTTTATCATCTCCAAAAAAGATATACTGAAACATTCCATACATTTGGGTCTGAAATAAAAAGTCTAAATTAACAAATTAGGAAATAATTTTCATAAAATTACTAATAACATGACACTAGAAAATTATTAATACGTTTAAAATTTATTCAGAAACATGCATCATAAGCTCCGAATTATAAAATTTTTTTCCTTAGCACTTTTTTTTTAATTGCTTAATACAAACATGAAAACCTAACAGAAATACAGATTACTGATTGCATTATTTAACTTTGAGAATGGGTAAAATAGGAACATACACAGAAAATCAAAATTTCTCCACATGCAAAGGAAATATGAGCCAATTTCTCTAAAGAAGCCCTCTATGAAGGTACTCTCCTACAACAGATAGCCTTGATATACAAAGGGAGGGAAATTAAAGTAACCCTACTGAGACCAATGTAGGATCGATTCTGGATGACGTATTTCGTTAGAATTAGGTACATACTAGACCATGGGTAAAAGAAATTTACAATAAAAAATAATTGAAATTTAGACAACTAGGCAAAAAAAGGGTGCATAAGGAACAAGAAGCGTAAAACTTCTATTTAATTACATCATTTGCTCATCATGTATTCCATTTGAATATTCAAGAATAGTCCAAAGGATTTTTTGAGGAGCAGCAATATGGCATGTCCTCTTTGCTTTCAGTTCAAGCAGAGACCATATGCTTTCTCTACAAATACAATCACTGAAGAATCCCCACAACCAGAAGTCACAGGGATTCAAATTCCAAGGATGAGGAAAATAGGCATTAAAAAATTACTTGATTTTCTCCAAAGGAAACACAACACAGTTCCCAATATGAAATGCTGTACTATCTTCCATGAAGGCAGAAAGCTCCAAAGTTTTTAAATGTCAATATCCTCATACTGCAGCTAGAGTGCAGTTCTGATAAAACATTTCGACCTGTAAAGCTCAAATCTTTTGTCTCTAAACACATGAATAATTTCATGGCACTGGCTACATGCATTTTAAAGAGTTCCTAATATACACAACATCCTTTCAAATTGCATGAAAAGCTCAATCTAGTTGCTTTTCCCAATGGTCCGTATAACATACATATTAAATTTCAACAAAATGCATCAACTAGACTGGGTTCTGCATATTTGTAAATAGGGTCACTTTAATTATAGGTATCTTGTACTATTATAATTTATTTACTAGACTAAAGAAATACACTAGAAAAAACAGAGTTGCTAAATACATTTTATCATAAAAAAAATTAACTGTTAGTTTTATACATAATAATAAACTTACATTTTAATATACCTATGCTACTCTTCTTTAAAAATTATATTAAAGAACTACTGATTTACATTCTTCTTGAATATGCTACAGAAAACTATTCAATCAAGGGTTCTTAACCTTTTTTGCCCCATGCACTTCTTTTACCAGTGACAGAATTTCATACGCCACCCCCCCTCCTTTCCAGAACTTAAAAAATAAACATACATTTATTTAGATTTAGATTATTTTTTTTAAATTTAGATTTACATTCTTCCCTTAAAAAGGATAGGAATTCTCCTCTGGGAGAATTCCCCTTGATTGAGAACCCCTATCAAAACATATAAATATAGTTTAAATATTTTAATAGACGTTTCTATACTCCCATCCACTGACTTCTTGTATAATTTTTATCACTTAAAAATAATTAAAAAAAAAACTATCATTTTTGTAAATGTAAGGTTATAGTACGACTTGCGAGCTACATGACGCTCTTAGATGAGTGATCGGCTCTTAAGTAAATAAAACATATGTATGAAATACAGTAAACTAAAACTTCTCAATGTCCAAGAGAAAGTAATTTTTTTTTCACAAACTTATTAGTAAACTGATGAATGTCCAGATATAATTACTTTATTTCATTTCATATTAGTTTAAGAAACCCAATAATGCTATTCAAAAACATTAAAAAATATTTTGTTTCTATCAAATAATTTTGTAAAGAAACCTTTAAAAGTTAAATTTGCTTATGAACGGTAACTTAATAATGCTATTCAAAAACATTAAAAAAATATTTTTTTTTATCAAATAATTTTGTAAAGAAACCTTTAAAAGTTAAATTTGCTTATGAACAGTCTACTGAATTTCTGAATCATAAGTAGAAACTAAATCGGGGTAATCTGTGAGCAGAACAGAAAATACATGTAATGCATCAGAATTAACATTTAATATCATACAGAATTTGGTGCAAGTTAAAAATAATTTGGAAGTTGATTCAACATTTAAATTTATGAGAAATTTGTGACAATTGGAAACTTTATATCTGATGACAGCAAACAGTGTTAATTTTAGAAAATTTTGAGAATCCGTAAAATTTGAGGGCAACAGATACACAGCTTGCTTACCATGGAACAAGTATGCAGGGCAAATATGGGATAATTTTGAGGTAGCAGAAAAACCATTTGAGTCACTGAGGTGCAAATTTAAGAAGAATCTGAAGTTTCATAAGCATTACAAAAGGGTGATACATCAACATTTACAAGAAAGTATTGTGGAAGAACTGGAGTATTTAAAAAGTGAAAAAAAAAATACTTTTTACTGCATCAAGCTGTAATTAGAGAAAAAAAACACATCATAAAACTTTGCTTCTTCTTTGACATTTTATCACATGCTGAAGACAAACTATCATTGAATGACTCTTTAGATTCAGATCATTTGAAACCTGTTTCCTTACTTTTAAAATGATGTAAATATGGTCTTGTGGCTTTTGAAAAATCTAGCTGTGGTTCTCACACTTTCTTGAATTCCAACATGCCACTCTTACCGACATGAAGTTTGGTCACCCATTATAGTATCTGCTAGCATTCAACCTTGGATACCTAATGCTTTTGAAATACATATGTATGTGTCTACCGTATCTAGAAATACATAATGGCAAAACATTGGATCACTGTACTGCAGTTATTAAAAATAATGATATTTGACGATGTGCTGCTATTTTGTACCATTTCAAAATTTCAATGAGCTATTTTCCAAACTCTCAAATGACAGATTCCCAGAGAGAAAATATATAATGTTAATGAACAGTGGATGATATGTAGTCATCACTTTAAAAAGATTTTATTTTAGAAATAAATTTTAACTTGCATGCATTTATTCATGTATGGACTTCAATCATTACATTTAATATTTAAAAGTTATAAACATATTTGTTTTCTAAAAGCATTTGTTCATACTTTTGAAATTGTTCAAGTGAAAAGATAAATATTTTTATTGACAATTTACAGTACAAAGTTTTAAATCTGATCATACAATATCTAAACTTCTAAACCACTCAGCCAGGTAATCATACTGTGGTGGCCAATGATAATGCATTGATTGACTTTGGCTAGTACTACACTTTTAGTCCTTTGAGTAATTGTGGAGGGTTAGTATATTTCTATCTTACTTACATAAAATGCAAAGCCTCTGGGACATGTTTATTTGGAGTAGGATGATGCTCATACTGGTTTTCTTTGGTTGGCACACCAGTGAGGAAGGCTCAAAGATTATGAGGGACTTAAATTTAGTTAGCAAGTTAACACAGCAAATTGCTTTGACTTTGCATTAATTTCATCAGGTTTATTTTTGTTTGCAAGTTACCATTACTGCTACCTTCTCAAAACTAATGTTTGAATTTTTAATTATGTCGAAAAGCATTTCTAATTCTGAAGCTGCAGCAAGATTTGGAAAGCATAATCATGTTTCAATGTCAATCATGCAAAAAATAGAAATCATGCAAATACATATCCATTTCAAAATTTCCAAAAAATTCACAGAAGCCGTTAGTAGTGAAAGGTTATCCCCTGAAATATCTTGCCAAACTCTGCAGAAAAAGCCCTAACTGGTGTCAAAGCTTCCAAAGTAAAACAACTGATATATACATATGCAGTAAGAATGAACAAATGTCTTTTTTCACGGGAAAAAGTACATGATCTCAGACATTTAAAAAGTAACGATTTTCCCTGTCATCTATCATTTAAACAAAATGGCATGAATGACAAACATTAATGAATAACTGATTTGAAAATCATTTCATACTAGAAACTTGGTAACATTTGAAATCTAACTAATAAACCAATGATCTAACTAATAAACCAATTTGGTTTATTAGTAATACAAAGACTGTCCTGATTATAGACAACTGTTCAGGAAAATTTTAATAAAAGATATAGATTAAAGGTTATTTTTTCCTCCAAACTGTACATCAGTCATTCAGCTAACTGATGTTTGAATTCTACACTTTGGAATGCAGACGTAAAGCACTCTTTTTAAAATCTACACTAACTTTTCTGAACAATGGCAAGACCATTCAAGAATTTTGGAAATACTTTAACATAAAATCTGGCTGTGTCAAGAATTGCAAAGACGGAAACAAGTTATGGCTTTTTTTAATTGATTTTCATTACTTATTTTTAAATAAATGAATCGTTCTCATAGGATTAAAATTTAAAGCATTAACAAACAAGAAATACTACCAAACAGATAATGGTATATTAAATGCAATGAAGTGACATACACTGACTGAAAAAAAATCCCAACACCAAGAATGACTTGTGTTCGATAAACAGAATTTGGCAGGCATGTTTATACATCTGGAAGATGACATGCTTTCCGTATAAGTGGAGCTAGTACTACCACTCAGAACTTGCAAATCAGATTTGCTTTAAATGCGTGCTGTAAAATTTGTGAGCATTATTTATGTTTGAAATTTGATGTATTGAGTTGATGTTAGCCAAGAATTCTTTAAAAAGAAACCATTATCAACAGCTCAGCAACTTTGAACGAGGTCGTGTAATAGGGTTACCAGAAGATGGATTTTCTTTCCACGATATTGCAGAAAGACTTGGCCAAAATGCCTCCGCTGTGCATGATTGTTGGGAGCAGTGGTCAAATGAAGGTACTGCATAGAGAAGACTGGGTTCCGGGCAGCCACATGGAACTAGAGAGGAAAGGTCACTGCATTCAGCGTACGGTTGTGGTGCATTGTACTTCCTTTTCGGCAGATATTCGAGCTGCAGTTGGTACCACAGTGACACAATGAACTGTTACAAATCGGTAAGGTCAACTCCGAGCCAAGCACCCTGTAGCATGCATTCCACTGCCTCCAAGCCAATGCCGTTTGCGACTCCAGTGGTATCAAATCAGAGCTCATTAGAAGACGTAGTGAAAATCTGTTGTGTTTTCTGATGAAAACAGGTTCTGCCTTGGTGACAGTGATAGCCATGTGTTGTTCAGGAGGAGGCCAGAGGAACGCCTGCAACCAAACTGTCTGCGGCCTAGACACACTGGACCTACACCTGGAGTCATGGTCTGAGAGCAATATGCTATGACAGCAAGAGTAGTCTTGTGGTTATCCCAAACACACTGACTGCAAATTTGTACCTGTAGTGCTGCCATTCATGAACAGCATTCAAGAGGAAGTTTTTCAACAGGATTATGCTCACCCTCATACCATTGTTAAAATGCAACATGCTCTGCAGAGTTTCAACATGTTACCTTGGCCTGCAAGAACATCAGATCTGTTTCCAATTGAACATGTATGGAAAATCATTGGATGACAACTCCAGCATCATCCACAGCCAGCAGTGACCGTCCCAAGAACAAGTACAACAAGCATGGAACTCCATATCACAAAGTGACATTCAACATCTGTATGACACAATGCATGTACGTTTGCAGGCTTACATTCAAAATTCTGAAGATTACACTGGCTATTAATGTAACAGCATTTTACATTTGAAATGCATTTTTTTGAGCTTAAATTAACCTGTGATCTTGAAAATTTAATCAATTAAACATGTTAACTAGACACATGCATTGTCCAAATTTCATTACTCTACAATAACTTTCTTTGGTGTTGAGATTTTTTTCCCTGTCAGCGTATATACCAGTCTTCTAAAAAATGTCACATCAGGAAGAGAAGATTTATTTTTGTCTTCTTTTTATCTGATGCCGTTTAAAAAATTAAACACAAAAAACCACTATTAAGGGAATGGCTAGCACAATCCCCAGACCTGAATTAACAAGGATTACTCTGTGTATGATCATTGCTCCTCATTTCACCGACCAACAACTTAATTAACAGCACAGAACATCAGTGCTGCCAATGTACTGCAGCTAGGGATGGACACATTCCTTATTAGAACCCATTTTTGTAATGTTACCACCCATTTTACCTCGAATAACTGTGATATACTGTTTCTCCAAGACAAGAGAGTAATTTATTTGTTGTAATTCATGTTTAAATTGAACTTTAGAAACATTCTATGTCGCATTCATTAAAGAACTGTTTAGCGAACATGTCCTATAAATTTCTTATTACTATGTTGCTTCATTCTCAAATTAGACACAAAAAACATGCTGTTCCGTAACTTTTGGATGGCAGTGTATATTAAAATCATATAACTGACTGTATATATCTGTGTTTTGTGAAGCACCGGTGACTCACATGGCTTCAAATATACATAAGTAAATCACATTTGATGCACATGGCTCCGAAAAGTAAGGCCACTCTGAATCATCACTGATGCACATGGCAATTAAGGTGTTAAGATTAGTTTGTCTCCTGATTATATAAAATTGGAAACATATACCTCTTAAGGTAGGTGCTTAAAAACAAGAGTAGATTTATTCAACTGTACTCGTTGCAAGTTTGAGGCTCTCTCCAAGTCTTAAAGGGGGGGGGCATTACGAACAGATATGAACTTAAGGTGGGGTAGAGTAATGTCAGCTTCTAGAATGTATAAAAATCAGGGTTTTTTTTTTTTTTTTTTTAAAGCTTGGAATATGGAAGAATATTTGGTAGCTGTGTCTGTCTTGTATGTGTTTCAGTAAAACATCTGCATGTTTTTCAGAATGACATCCGTCTTCCTGGACTTTACAAAACAACCTGCACTGTGTGCATGTGAACCCATGTGTTTCAAGCTTTTTGTTCTCAACAACCAGTATATTTTTAGCTATTATTACTTACCATCAGAGAGAAAAAATTGGAAATAAGATGGAGTTCCCTTGTTCATATCTTGTTTCAGTCAAATATTTAGATATCTAAATAGGATACATAAATAGAGAAACTCCTCATAAATTTATTTTGAAGCTTATCAGATGCATTTTAATCTGGTATGCATTGGGAAATTGTGAATCTGTATTTGACTAAAAAACGGAAAATTAATACTTTATAATTTAAAAATTCAGTTAAAAGGTTTAAAATCATTTGTCACAGAAAGTCCCATACTGAACCAGCTACCTGAAGTTTTTTAGAATGTATTTGCAAATGTATATAAAAAAATCAAATGCACTGCAGGAATAAGTTGATTACCAATGTCTGGTGATCCCGTGGCTTTTCACTAGGAAAAAGTAAAGTACAGGCAGCTTCACTTATGTTACTAAATTCCTAGAAAGAAAGAAAGCATTTATAAAGTTTAGAATACAACACATAGAGAATATAAAAAACTTAAATTTTTAGAATTAGTTTTGGCCAATTATAACTCAATCACAATGGCATAAATTCTATCAACAGATCAGCATAAATTTTTAAATGTTTCGACACTGTAAGAATCAATAAAGTCATTCACATTTTTAAGAAGCATTTAACGGCAATATCCAGAATATTTATCACATATGTAGGCTGGAAAATGTTGCCACTTCAAGTGATATAAAATTTGTTACATCTATATGGCAAATAACACTCTCTTAGTAACAATTTCATCATTTGGAATGAATTAAAAATGGTTCTTCTGCATTACGAAAAAAAAAGGTTATTGTATTCAATTGCGACATGACAGAAAATAATTTTTTTGACAATACGTGATGCACTCCAGACTTTACTTTCCAGTTCAGGATTGAAATATAATATCTTATGAAGATTGATTTTAGAATCTGAGTAGTGCAAGCAGAGCTGTAGTTAGGATTTTTATTGCTCGAGGACAACTGAAGATCTCCCGCCCCTCCTGTTTGCCAAGAGCGAAAAAAATTTCATTTTAAAAATTTGTAACATCAATTTGCTGCCGATTGCATGCTGAGCCCAAGGACAAATGTCCCCCCCCCCATCCCTCTCTAGCTAGGCCCCCGAGTGCAAAGCTACCTATTATAATAATGTCACTGCAATATAAAATGCATGTTTTGCATTAGCTTTCAAGAAACAAACCCAGTATAAGTCTTTAATAAATTTTAAATGAAACTAATCAATACATGGATATGATTCAACGTGGCCTTTTCAGATTAATAACAAGAGTTTTCCATACTTTCCTTAATTAGTTTAACAAGACTCATAGTAATTGAAGCTCTGAAATTAAATAATCATTATTGTCTTCTCTTCTGTCTTTGAAATGCTCATATGATATGAAAACTTATGCATACAGTAGCTAATCATCATTGTAAATTTGTAATAATTGCAACTGTTTCCATTATTAGGTGAATGTTCAATCACTGCTCATTCTGCTTTTATAACATTTCAGTAGTTAGTAATGTTTTATTTTCCATTTTTCAGGAGATACTTATCATTAACATTTGTTTTAGCAATAACACATCTGTTCTATTGTGAATACAGATTGCTTAATATAAAAGGCTACATTGTGAATACTTCACATTCCACATCGCATTGTTAATCTCAATATTTGTTAAAATGTTACCATCTGTTTTTCATTTTGACCATACATTTTACTAAATTAAAAGAACAAATATTTGTTAACAGCTAAGTTATATTGTTTTTAATGAAAGAATATATATTACGGTGAGGAAATTCTATTGTTTTACAATAATTATTTCTCAACAAAACAACTTAAAAATGAATATACAGAAATTAATTTAAAAAAATAGTTTTTAAATAGCTGAATTTAGTACAAGTCAAGGATGATTCAGAATATGGGAAACATTAGAATATACAGAAATCATCGTTCGTTTGATAAACAAGCCAATTTAGCATAATACGAAAATTCAAAACAGAAATTAAACTAATTTGTTGCTTAACGTCAAAGAGAAAATTAATTATATGATATAAATTCCAAAATAAATTTAATAGCAAAATCGAGACAAATGATGACATAAAAGAATTTATTAAATGCTATCATAATAACATTATCAAAAAGACATACTATCAGTTTAGCAAACCTTTTTTTAAATTTTGGCAGAAGAAAAGGTAAACCTTTTTTAAATTTTGGCAGAAGAAAAGGTAAACCTTTTTTAAATTTTGGCAGAAGAAAAGTTATATAAATTAATACCCAAAAAATTTTTAGACCAACAAATTAAGTTACAGAATTAACAAATATTATTTGGAAAAAGGATGCACATTAAATTTTTTGGTACCGTCTAAATATCTGCACCCCCTACCAAAAAGTTGCAAATCTGTTGGCAACTTTGGACAGCATTTGCACATTTATTGTTGAGCACAAAGAATATATATTTGTTTTGGTATCTTTACATCTATTTCATTGATGCATCTGTGCCACTCATTTTTTACCTTCTTTTTTATACAAACAAGCACACAGCTCAATTTTTTCATTATTGTTCTCCCTTGTGCCCAGCAACCTGGTTTCGCTAACAAAAAGGGCAGAGAATTGTACAAACTTAGCATTGTGTATAAATTCAAAACCAAAGTCCTAAAACGAGAGGGAAAAAAGAGCCATTGTGCTCTATGAGCACTGAAACCTAAGACAGAAGCCAAAGATGCTGCCAAATTATTTCCTAATATATTTGCCAAAGATGATACTGCATCACCTTTAGCACTTACAGTATTCTAGCACTACACTTAATACAGTACTGTACCACTACACTTAACTGAATTCCTATAAGACATACATACTATCAGTTACCTGTACTGAAATTCCTATTAGAGGATTATAATCTGCAATTACATTCACAAAAATGTCCACGGAAGTAGAAAGGTATCTAGAAAGATGCACACACGTGCATGGGTTGCCAAAACTCATGAATACTTTTTACTACTTTCTGGGTGATAATCCGAAGTCTGCAAATAAACAGAAAGTAACAAATCTTCTTTGACAAACAGACAAAGACTGTAGCAAAATCATTATTTCTGGAATCACTAAAAAATTATTAAGCTTCCCAAAATCCTTGAATATGTAACTCTTAGAGGGCCATCTTTATGTTAATAAACATTAATGCTAGATTTCAGGCATCTTCTAGTCAATCACTTGCAACAAACAGAAACTATCCCTAAACAGTATGATTTAGCACATAAGCATGAGAATGCATGATATAAGAACTTCACCTTGTTTTAAGTAATCCTGATTAAATTTGAATAAGTCATTTTTTTAAAGAATGTAATTAAGTTAATTGCTATTTTTCTATTTGTTCCTGACATTTTGAAAAAAGTTATTATAGTTTGAGATCTGCTTTGGGCATAGCAAGTAAGATCCTGGCACCAAAAAAAAAAAAAAAAAGCATTAAAAGGCGCAATACAGGGCTTTATTCGAAACAGATAAAATAAAAATTTACGCAGCATGAAAAACTAAGACAATGTGCTTCTGCAAATTTCATCAGAATGATTGGTGGAGATTTGTCGAGATCTCTGCTAAATGTATGAAAGTATGTATGTACTTATTTTAGAAATATTCAAAAGGTTTGAATGTACATTTACAGGATTTAAAAACTAAAAACCAAAGAAGAGAACAGAAAGAAATGTTTGAAGCAAATAAACACAGATGTAACATTTTTAATTAATGCAAATTAATTATAAAACCTACATAAATACTTGATATTTTTGGTTCTGTATTCAAGAAAGTGTATACAACTGATAATACACAAACTTTTAATTTTTTTACAGTATACTAAGCTTCCCAAATCTAGCTACATAAAACAAGTATTTCTTCCAAGCTCCAGCTTTCTCCCCGGATAGAAACTAATGAAAGCTTTTAACAGAAAAAAAGTAAAAGTAGTCATCTAATTAGAATGAAAAAAGATTCTTCACTTAAATAAAAGTTAATATACTGAACCAGCAATTTTTCTTTACTCTAAGACAATACAATCAATTTTTCTTTACTCTAAGACAATACAATCAATACTTACACATTTATCTGAAAACAGCAAAAACAAGTGTTATGGAATAGTAGATTTATTTAATATCAGCTTCTCATGTTTTTTTTTTTTTACATTAAAATAATAATAAATTAGCTTTAAGCATTAAACTTAGACTACAACCAATATAGAGCTTTAAATCATTCTAGTAATGTATTAGATATAATATGAATTACCAGATAAATTTTTTTTTCCGAAGATATAAAATATGTTGCTGGTATAATTTGTTATCGACATACTTGGCTTTCCTGTTGTTCCAATAGCCTGCATTTGTTATGTATTAGCACTGCAACAGCAGTAAGTCCAAAAAATGTAATTTTTTATCTTTTCGTTATTAGTTTTGATAATCAGAATATAAATCATAAATAATAAATCATAGCACAGTTTAAATATTAATTACTGAATGTTAAAAGTCATAATTATTAAATGTTAAAATATTCATTTCAAACTGCAATTATTTTAATTGAAAAATATGACTTAAGGTAAGGAATAAAATACTAAATTCTTTTAGCTACATAATGTTTTTAGTCCTTTACAAAGATTATCATCCTAAGGTGCCTTAGTTAAAATAAACAGCATAAACTAAGTTACAGCATCTGCTGTTTCTTTTAATATAACACTAAGAAATACATAATATTTAAGTACAACCTTATTTGGCATTAATTTCAACAAAAGAGCTTTGCATTTCCCGAAATAACAAAATAATTTAATAAAAATTATGCCAGCTTTTCTTAAAACGCAACTGGCTTTTTTTACTGAAATTTATAAAGATTATAGTTTACCAGTTACATAAACAGAAATTTACTTTTATTCAATTCCTTCATACTGCAATAATTTATTATGAAATTTTGTGTATAGCTCCACTAAGGTGCTACATCAATTAATAATAATTATTAAATTTCCTCAATGATGTAAAAACGTGAACTAATGCTATCAGAAAATTCTTTATCAAGCAGCAGCTGCAGCTCACACACATGGATCTTAAAAAATTTCAAACATTTTTCTACACCTTTCTGATAAACACTTGTAGTAAATTACCAGTGAAATTTAAGCTTTCATATTTATAAAATAACATATTTAATTCTACAAGTTTATGCAAGAATGTTTACAAAATTAATTGAACATCTTAAAAGCAGTAAGCATATTGTAGAATGTCAACATATTTAATACTCACCTGAACAGCAAATGAGCTATTATTGTGTTTCTCTGGAAAATATTGTAAGGCTAGCACCTTATACCGCAGTAGGATGTCACGTCTGGTAGCAACTAGCAGAAATAAAAGGAAAGGGAAACTTAAAGAGATACTGTCTGCAAATAAACCGCTTATGTACAATTCACTAAAATACCATTTCAAATTATCTTACAAGCTGGTAATCCTAAAATTTGCAATGCTACGTCTTTAGAAAATGGCATAGCTGAAAATTTACTCAGAGTTTGTCACATTTTTCTGTTACACTTCAATCTGTTTCTGCAATCATCAACACTCACGTTTGACAGGCGAAACGTGTAACGTGCAGCGTCGAATCGTTCGTTCATGCACCGGAAGATACAGTTCGAAAAGAACAAAAAAAAAAAGAGAGAGGTAGCATGGCATCGGCGTTTTCTGATTCGTTGAAATATTACTTAACCCAAACTTGGAGAAATAATAGATAATGCTTTAAGTTATATGAATCTTAATCTAAGAAATCATTGCCATAATTTTGACCATTTGAAATGATTTTTGGACAGCTAATGGTTTCTCCATGTTTAAGACTATTGGAAATCGTAGTAACAAGATATTTAAAAGGACTGAAAATCGTGTTATAAGGTTTCCGTTAGTTTGCTATGCTTAATAATATGTTTTATTGTCAAGGTTTAAAATTGACAATTTCAGAAGGAGTTTTTTAAATAAACTCGACAGTGCGGAAACTCTAATTTTCAAAAACACTTGGCCTTATATAAGTAATCAAAGCTAAATATCTACGACGAGAGACACCGTATGAAGATCTCCAAGAAGAAACTAAACATTTGTAGTGGACCAGTTATTGCATGAGAAATAAATATTTTTTATTTCAAGTATTTTATATCTTTTTCGTGTGTTTAATTATTTCAAAAAATTAATTTTAGCATTTTGTTAATATTCATATTTATATTTCTTTTATGCTGCTGAATGGCAACAAGTAGTCCATATTTATATTTATATTTCTTTATGGTTAATGGCAACGAGTTTCGATTTCTTGATTACCCCCCCCCCTTTTTTTCCCCCGAACGTTGTTGTTTCAGTAGCGGCTCATTTTGATAGCTGAAAAACAAATAGCAATAAACTTAGTTGTTTGTAAGTTCTGCTGTTCCTAATCATAATTTAGTTTGAATATTAGTAGTCAAGGCCACATCTTGGGGACCCTGATTTATTTTCAAAATGTCAACAAATGACACTTCTTAAACTACTGCGAAAGAATCTATGCAGTCACTGGAGAGCTTCATAAGGTGAGTGTTAAAATACTTCCTTTTTGGACTGATAAACCAGAAATATGGTTTTTTCAAGTTGAAGCGCAGCTCAAAATTAGTAATATCGTTTCCGAGGAAACGAAATTTAATTATTTAGTTTCACAGCTTGAACCTAATTTCGGCGAAAATATGTGGGACATAGTAACAAACGAAAGTGCCACAAAATATTCGAATGCTAAAACTAGGTTATTACATTTATTTAAAGAAAGTGAAAATGTACGGATTAAACGTTTGATTACTGGTATAGATCTTGGGGACACGAAACCAAGCCAACTTTTGCAGAAGTTGAGATCAATTGCTACTACAGATGTGTCTGAAAATTTAATCAAACCGTTATGGCTTGAGAAACTACCTAACTCAATAAAAAATATATTATTAGTTAGTGATGAAAATGTAACAAAGTTAGCATCTATGGCAGATAGCATTAGTGATATGAATCGGAAACCAGAAGTATTTAGTGCTAATGCCACTTCCGTTCATTTACGAGATTTGTTGCAAAACATTACCTCTCTTGAACAAAAAATTGATCAAATAACCATTCGCTCAAGACACAGGGACTCGGATTCACGTTATTCTCGTTCACGATCTCGAAGCCGATCTCGTAAACGATATGATCCTACTGGAAAATTTTGTTTCTATCACTTACGATTTGGAGCAAGATGTATTCCAGAGAAATGCCGGCCTCCATGTGTGTGAATAAACAATAATTCCCAAAACCAGGAAAACTCGAATCTGCAGTAGGTTCGGCAGTAAACGCTTCTGCAGAAAATATGAAGGATTGTCGCAAATTTAGTTTATTCGTTCGTGACCGAAGATCAGATTTGCGCTTTCTTTGTTGATAGCGGAGCTGACGTTAGCATAATTCCTGCTACTGCACAGAATAAATGCAAAACTGAATACAAGTTGTATGCAGCTAATGGCACACATATTTCCACCTACAGCATAAAAACGCTAACTCTTGATTTGGGATTACGTCGTGATTTTCAGTTTCCATTCATAATTGTTGATATCACAAAAGGTATTTTAGGAGCTGACATTCTTCACAAATATAACTTGCTTATTGATATCAATAAGAAGAAATGAATTCACGGCGTAACACAACTTAGTGTCCAGTGTGATTTCGCTGCTATTTCAAGTAATAACTCAGTAACTACATTAAATAAATCCATAAAAATTTTCGATTTTCTTTTGAAATATCCCGAAATTTTTAAACCTAACCTTTTTCCTACACAAATTAAACATGGTGTTACACATTTTATTATGACAGATGGTCAACCCGTGTATTCGAAGGCACGACTGCTTGATCCAAAAAGCTTAGCTATAGCTAAAGAGGAATTTAAATTTATGCTTGACAATGGAATAATTCGTCCATCAAACTTCCAGTGGTCAAGCCTCTTGCCCCTTGTTACGAAAAAGGACGGTTCATGTCAGCCTTGCAGGGAGTACCGTCGATTGAAGATGATCGATACCCAATTCCTAGAATTGAAGATTTTCATCATATTTTAAAAGGTACAAATATTTTTTCTAAAATTGATTTATTCAAAGCTTATTTTCAAATTCCCATTGCAAAAGAAGACAAATGTAAAACGGCTATCATCACTCCTTTCGGTTTGTACTAATTTAATGTAATGAGTTTCGGTTTAGAAAATGCTCCTGCAACGTTCCAACGATTTATTCACGAAGTCTTTAGAGGATTGGAATTCTTTTTTCCCTAGTTAGACGATATACTCATTGCATCCAGTACTCAGGAAGAAAACGAAAATCACCTTAAATTAGTTTTCTAAAGAGTAAATACATTTGGTTTAAGAATAAATATTTCAAAATCTGGTTTTGCTTTTCAACAAATCGAATTTCTATGCTACCTAATTACATCTCAGGGTTCCCGCCCTTTGCCAGAAAGAGTTTGGGCTATTACCAACCACAAACGACCAGAAACAATTCATGAACTTTTCTTGGAATGCTTAACTTTTATCGTCGTTACCTAAAAGATGCAGCGAAGAATCAAGCATTGTTACATGAGTGTCTTAAAGAAGCTAAAAAGAGGGATAAACGTAAAATACAGTGGACTGAAGAAGTTGAAAACAGTTTGAAAAGTGCAAGAATGACCTAGTGAACACGACACTATTGTCTTTTCCCAATTCTGAACCACCTCTGGCGTTATTTAGAGATGCTTCAGGTACGGTGATTGGTTCAGTGTTACAACAATATGAAAACTCATCTTGGAAACCAATAGCATTTTTTTCTAAAACATTAAATGATACTCAACAAAAATATAGCACCTATGATAGAAAACTGTTAAGCATATATCTTTCAGTTAGACACTTCAAGCATTTCTAGAAGGACACTCGTTACGGAGAGACGGGGACGCCCTAACTTTACCTTTGTGGTTATACGGGCATGGTCCCACGCCCTCCTCCTGGCTTTTCATTCTCCACCACAGCCAAGGGAGCGGACAAGCCAGTACCAGTACGGTCCCTGTCGAGCCTGATCCCATCCTAGGTACAATACCCGGGTTCTAGTCCTGTGAAGAATAAGGTACAATAGTACCTGATATTTTACCCCCGTGGTTGAGACTGTCTAAGTACAGATCCTAGCCAGTACTTCCCAGGAATTCTCCTGAGTCAACCCCCGGGGGGAATTTCTAGAAGGAAGAGTATTTAAAATTTATACAGATTACAAACCCTTAATATTCGCCTTTCGTCAAAACCCTGACAAAGCATCACCTAGACAAGCTGGCCAACTTCATTATATCTCCCAGTTTTCAACTGAAATTAAATATCTAAAAGGTGATAATAATATTTTAGCCGATACATTATCTAGAGTTAATGAAATTTCATCGATAGATTATGATAAAATAGCTGATGAACAGACTCAGGACGAAGAACTAAAGAGTTTGCAAACCACTACTTCCTTGAATTTAAAGCAATGTTCTCTACCTTCGGGGAAATATTTGTGGTGTGATACTTCAACTAAAAATATTCGGCCTTATATTCCTCAGGCTTTCAGAAAACATGTCTTTCAGCGAATTCACGGTTTATCACATCCAGGAATAAAATCGACTATGGAGTTAATGACATCAAAATTCATTTGGCCTAACATTGTACAATTGTGGATGCGAACCTGCATTCCTTGCCAAAAAGCTAAAATCAGCCGGCATACAAAACGAAATTAGGTGAGTTTGAAGAACCATCAGACAGATTTTCTGTAATCCATATCGATCTGATAGGACCACTTTCCTCATCTAAGGGGAATATTAACTGTCTTACTTACGTAGATAGATTTTCGAACTGGATGGAAGCAATTCCTTTAGATAATATTTCAGCTGAGAATATCGCAAGAGCCTTTTATAGCAACTTTATTGCGCGTTTCGGAACGCCAAGCAAACTCATTAGTGATCGTGGATCCCAATTGAAATGTGATACATTGCGAGTTTTGTCCAAAATCTGTGGCATAAATTTACAACATATTACTGCCTACCATCCCTGGTATAATGGCAAAGTTAAGCGCCTTCATAGGACATTAAAAACAACATTAAAAGCTCACAACGACATATCTTGGACTGACACATTACCAACAGAACTTTTAGGTTTGCGTACTGATATTCAAGAAGATACAAATCATTCTGTTGCGCAAGTAGTTTATTGCCAGAGTCTCAGATTTCCTGGAGAGTTTTTCAGCGAACCAAGTATTCAGACAGAATGGGAGACATTGCTAATAACCTCCAGAAACAGATGGCAGTTGTCAGCCTCAGACAAATGCATAAAAATTCTTCTGAACGGATATTTGTAGATAAGGATTTAACAATTGTTCTCATGCGTTTCAGCGAATAGATCGGGTGAAGAAACCTTTGGAATCTCCTTATGGAGGACTATTCCCTGTTATTGATCGCAAAGACAAATATTTTACTATTAGCATAAAAGGAAAACGTGTTAATGTATCCATGGATCACTTGAAACCAGCCTATATTTTACCTCCGGAAAATTCTTTAATAAAACCTGACAACAGAAAATTGCAAAGACCAGACACAAATCCAGATATAAATCAAAAACATTCTCGCACAGGTAGAAATATACGCTTACCTGTTAGATTCAACGGCTGAATCTAAATTCTTCTGATAGTGATAAACACTGCAATGCTGGTTACTACTTGTTCCTCCACCTTCGTAACAAAATTTAGTTACTAGTGGGGGAGTAGTGTAGTGGCTTAGTTATTGCATGAGAAATAATTATTTTTTATTTCAAGTATTTTATATCTTTTCATGTATTTAATTATTTCATAATATTAACTTTAACATTTTGTTAATATTTATACTTATATTTCTTTTATGCTGAATGGCAACAAGTAGTCCATATTTATATTTATATTCCTTTATGGTGAATGACAACGAGTTTCGATTCTTGATTACCTTGGTGTTTTTCCGAACGTTGTTATTTTAGTAGCCGGTCATTTTGATGGCCTAAAAATAAAAAGCAATAAACTTAGCTGTTTGTAAGATTTGCTGTTCCTAATCATAATTTAGTTTGAACATTAGTAGCCAAGACCACACATTCACAAAATCTGTTGAGTGATCTGAAATCCAGAAATCTCTTTATTGGTTGCTTGAATATCTTGATAAGTTTATGAATCCATTTAAAGAGCTTCCTTGCTCAAAAGTGAGGGAAATTGACAGCGTCTCACAAACAGAAACTGGATGATCCATCGCGTACAATGAAGGGTAACTACTAAAGATACTGGGCTGACACTCAGTCATTTTGAAGCCAAGCTTTAGGTTTTCAATTGGCGCCAGCTTTGGCTCTTTAGCGGTGTTCGCTAAAACTTTATTACATTGCTCGACATTGAAAATGCAACACCAAGAAGGAGTGGTCAGAAAGTGATGAAATTTTGGAAAAAAGACAGAGGCAGCAAGCAGCAATAAGTGATCTTTATTTCAAAATGATAGTCAGAATACAGAGCGAGAACGGCGTCGGCTCAGTAGGATGTAGGACCAGCGCGGACAGCGATGCACGAAGAAACACGTTTGTGAATAGAGTCAATAAGAGTGCGGATGGTGTCCTGAGGGATGGGCCTCCATTCCCTTTCAACCATTTGCCACAGTTCGTCTTCTGAATGAGGCAGGGCAAGAGTCTGCAAACGGCGTCCAATCACATCCCGCACATTTTCGAATTGGGACAGGTCAGGAGAGTACGGTGGCCAGGGAAGCATCTGTATACCT